>JAVTVY010031329.1:0-12622 GCA_036873755.1 Hanleya hanleyi
TTAGCTGCAAAGGGGTGAACCGGCGCGATCCCAATATCGACAAAGCCTTGTACTTGAACGTGCTGCAAAGCCAGGCCAGTGCGAGTGGAACTAACCGAGGATTTCGGGTAGTGGACCACCAGATGCGGACGTACATCCAGCAACGAGACGCCTTTACTTTCTTTTACCCGAAACGGAAAGTGCTGGCCGATGGTGTGAGCACCACTTACTTGGACTTGTGAAAAAATGTCGAACTCACACACTATATGACTGTTGATACACCAGTTAAAAACTGTAAAAGTCAGGATGGCCGAGTGGTCTAAGGCGCCGGTATTAAGTGCTGGTCGGCGAAATGCCGGACGTAGGTTCGAATCCTACTCCTGACAGAACTTTTTTTGTACCTTATACATACCACTACTATTCTATTGTACATACCACCTGTATTCTATTTGTACATATTCTATACATTCTTGTTGACTTAAATAAAAAAAAAAAGAAGTCAAAAAACCATGATTTTTGTGTTTTTTCATGAATTTTATTGAACATCGACGAGGCAAGTCTGTATATATCGAAGGGGGTGCACTTCTCCCCTTCGTGAAAGTCCGTGATGACTCGTGTCTATTAAAAAACCCTAGTCCGTAGCCGTACACGTTATAGGTTTTTTTTCGCACCTCTCTCTATCCGTACCCGTATACGTTATAGTTTTTATTCTACCCTCACCCTTCGTGAAAGTCCGTGATGATTCGGGCTGTAATGTTATCAATACACGCAATCATTTAACCTAGGAATTGGCCATAGACGAATTTGGTGCAAAATCAGAGGATTGTGAGTTAACCCAGGAAGGGTGGTCGCGCGGACCTGGGCGTAGGCACCTTGTAGGCTACCAATCAGCGACGTGTACATCCATTCTAATGTTATAAATAGACGCAATCATTTAACATGGCAATTGACTATAGGTGAATTTCGTGTAAAATGAAGGGATTCTGACGTGACCCAGAATGCATCACTGGCGCCAATACAGTGCTGTACACGTTCCAAAGACCCTTTTCAGGGCCAACCCTAATGTTATCAATACACGCAATCATTTAACCTAGGAATTGACACTAGGTGAATTTGGTACAAAATAGGCGGATTGTGAGTTAACCCAGGAAGGGTGGTCGCGCGGACCTCGGCGTAGGCACCTTGTAGGCCACCAATCAGCGATGTGTACATCGACTCTAATGTTATCTCAATACACGCAATCATTTAACATGGGAATTTCCTATAGGTGAATTTCGTGTAAAATGAAGGGATTCTGACGTGACCCAGAATGCATCACTCGCGCCAATACAGTGGTGTACATGTTCCAAAGACCCTTTTCAGGGCCAACCGTAATGTTATATCAATACATGCAATCATTTAACATAGGAATTGACTAGTGCGAATTTGGTGCAAAATGAAGAGATTCTGACGACACCCAGGAATGGCGCCAATACAGTGCTGTACATGTTCCAAAGACCCTTTTCAGGGCCAACCGTAATGTTATATCAATACATGCAATCATTTAACGTAGGAATTGACACTAGGTGAATTTTCGTGCAAAATATGTGGATTGTAAGTTAACCCAGGAAGGGTGGTCGCGCGGACCTCGGCGTAGGCACCTTGTAGGCCACCAATCAGCATCGACTCTAATGTTATCAATACACGCAATCATTTAACATAGGAATTGACACTAGGTGAATTTGGTGCAAAATGAAGAGATTCTGACGACACCCAGGAATGGCGCCAATACAGTGCTGTACATGTTCCAAAGACCCTTTTCAGGGCCAACCGTAATGTTATATCAATACATGCAATCATTTAACGTAGGAATTGACACTAGGTGAATTTTCGTGCAAAATATGTGGATTGTGAGTTAACCCAAGAAGGGTGGTCGTGCGGACCTCGGCGTAGGCACCTTGTAGGCCATCAATCAGCATCGACTCTAATGTTATCAATACAAGCAATCATTTAACATAGGAATTGACTAGTGCGAATTTTGGTGCAAAATGAAGGATTGTAAATTAACCCAGGAAGGGTTGGGGTCCACTATATTGACCAATCAGCAGACCCGAATAAGAGCCAATCCGCTGTCTATAAAAAGAGCCAATCCGCTATCGCTAAAAAGAACCAATGAAGCCAGCATCACCTACGTTGAAACAGCCAATGAAAATCTACTGTATTTCAGTATAAAGCCAGCGGGAGCGTGGTCAGCGTCATTCCATTCACCTTTTACATACCAGCAAAACATATTGAAGAAGTTGAACAGCAGAGTGGCGAAAATGTCAACGACAGGGGCTTCCGGGCGACTGGCGGAGATACAGCGGGAGATTGCCCGGAGACAGAAGAAGACCATGATAAAGGCCGTGAAGGATTTCTGGCTGGGGGAGGTACGGGGATGGTGCCGGCACGTGGACAATGACTTCACTCCGGGGGGAGCCCAGAATCTCCGTGCTCTCATCGTGCTGGCCAGGACGGTCAGTGATGAGGCCTGGCTCAGCCATTTAAAGACAGCAATGGAGGAGTTACATCCTCCTCCACCACCAACACAACAACAACAAGAGCCGGAATTCGTCAATAGTGACGAATTGCCACGAATCCCACCAGCCAATTTCCTACAAGATCTTCCAGTCGCTGAAGAACAACAACAACAGCCTGGCCGGTACGCCTTGCAACCGTACCGGTACTTTTCCATCAGTGATTTTACGGAGTAGACAGGCAAACTCCTCCTGAATAAAACAGGGTAAACAAATTGACTTCAACGGCCCTTTTCAGGGCCACCCCAATCTACCGAAAGGGGAAACTTCTAACTTGGCACATTCAATTCAAATCAGGTCATACATCATGTCCTCTATATTCTATATAATTACCAATCTCCAACTCCAAAAAACAATCCCTGCCCCCACCTCAACGGCCCTTTTCAGGGCCAACCCCTAGCCCTTCCAACACACAGGGTTTTTTCTCTCAGTGTTTTAGGGCCAACCCATGCAAAAATTTGATGCAAAATATGTGGATTGTGAGTTAACCCAGGAAGGGTGGTCGCGCGGACCTCGGCGTAGGCACCTTGTAGGCCACCAATCAGCATCGACTCTAATGTTATCAATACACGCAATCATTTAACATAGGAATTGACACTAGGTGAATTTTGGTGCAAAATGAAGGGATTCTGACGGCACCCAGGAATGGCGGCAATACAGTGCTGTACATGTTCCAAAGACCTTTTTCAGGGCCAACCGTAATGTTATATCAATACATGCAATCATTTAACCTGGGAATTGACACTAGATGAATTTGGTGCAAAATATGTGGATTGTGAGTTAACCCAGGAAGGGTGGTCGCGCGGACCTCGGCGTAGGCACCTTGTAGGCCACCAATCAGCGCTGTGTACATCGACTCTAATGTTATCTCAATACACGCAATCATTTAACATGGGAATTGGCTAGTGTGAATTTTCGTGCAAAATGAAGGGATTCTGACGGCACCCAGGAATGGCGCCAATACAGTGCTGTACATGTTCCAAAGACCCTTTTCAGGGCCAACCGTAATGTTATATCAATACATGCAATCATTTAACCTAGGAATTGACACTAGGTGAATTTGGTGCAAAATATGTGGATTGTGAGTTAACCCAGGAAGGGTGGTCGCGCGGACCTGGGCGTAGGCACCTTGTAGGCCACCAATCAGCGACGGGCATTATTCGGTTTACCGTACATTGATACTAATACCTGGGCGCTGTTAGTAGGAAGTTTTTCCATTGACTCAGTGTTATTTACCTATTGTTACCTAGGTGTGTGTGTGTGCATGTGCAGGACTTGGTGTTATTTTTGTGCTTTGAGTTAGAAGTTCTCTTTCGAAAACATTGGTTGGCCCTGAAAAGAGCCTTTGGAAAGTGTTACGACACTTTTACGAGCGGTAGATTCTCTTCACCCCGGACACCTGCTTCCTACACACGGGACACTTTATCTTTAAATGCTGTTCGTTCGTTTCAGTACAGTGGCACGTGTCCCCTATACAGGTTAGCGTGACCCAGCATTCTTCTCATAGGCATAAATGCCCGCACGGAAATAGAGCGTACAGGCTTTCCTCGTTGGTACACACGCTACAGTTTGATTTACTTTCTTCCTTATCTAGGTCTTGTTGTAGTTTAAACTTCACAGCCACCGCGTGATCCATGTCTTCCTGCATTTCAATAATCCGCGCGTTCAGGCGGGTTACCTCGGTCCAAGAGCATGGTGGTGTTGTTGTTGTTGTTGTTGTTGTAGCAGGTGTTTCGGTAGCCACTGTATTTGCTGGGTGTGTGTTTAACCACTCTAGGTCGGGCAGTTCTTCATCATCCGTAGGTACATCCTCATCTTCTTCCATTGCCAACCTCCTGACCTCTTCGTCCTGTTCTTGACTTTGCCGTCTCAACGTAGTATCGGCAATATTGTGTATCCGCTCCAAGCTTGTAATTATTGTGATACCATCGCCATGTTCTTCACTCGTAATCACCTCTCTACGTTCTCTAGGATCGTTGAATAACCTTCGTCTTGTACCCATGATTGTAGTTGTCAATGAATACACCCCACCCCTAAAAATTATACCCTTTTATACGTTTTTCTATCCAACATGGCCGCCTAAAAACACGGCCATTTTCCAACATAAAAATTCCTACTTTTTCTTTTCGATAAACGTGCTGCAATTTTCAGGGTCACATTATAAAATACCTGATGTATTTTTACGGAGGAAAACCGATTTATTTCAAGTGTACCGCGTTTTCCATACTACCCTACTCAACGTTACGGGTCTAAAAATCGATAAAAGGATTAAAAATAGCGGGTTCGCTTACCGCTAGCCTTCTGAATTTTTCAATGCTGCACGATGAGTTCCCCTAATTCAAGTTGAAATAAATTGTATACGTCCACTCGCATTTATTGCAAAATCACACCTGTTTAAAATTGCAAAACAAACACAAAAAAATGTCTGCCTAGGCCAGCGCAAAGATATGATATAAAGATTACGCTCACGTCCGCGCGTTACACTATAAATAGCGCGCAGTATTTAGTGATTCATTCACAATTATGCCAGTCTGTATGAGACGTGGAGAAGCTTTTCATTTTACCAGTGCAAATTCACCAGCTTATTACACCGTTTTTGACCAGCCTGAGTCCACAGTCATGGAGTCATCCCTGGCTGAAGCTCAAACCATGGATATTGAGGATATTGACAACCTGTTACAAGAGTTCATGATAGATGATCAACTACAACCGCTAGAGAACATCGATATGGTACATGATGAGCCATGGCTGGATGATATTATACAAGACCTATTTAAAGATGAAGAACAACCACAGGGCGGCGATAATGAAGACCACCCAGGAGCACAAGTCACACCGGATGTTACGGCACTGGAATATCAACGATTTGACCAAATTGACGCCGTACTAGAAGATATCTACAAACAACAACATCAAACCCAAGCCCAAGACCAAGAAACAGAAACGAGAAAAGAAGAAGAGATGGGTATTTTACAGCCACAAGCAACAGAAAGAGAAAATGTCCAACAAGACCAAGAAAATAGAAAAAAAGAACAACAAGAAATGGGATATTTACAGCAGCAGCAGCAGCAGGAAGACATCGTGTACTACACTGCTGTCATAGCAAGAAGACTGGCGCCAAACACAGAATGCAAAGCAGCACAATATTTACGCTGCGTGGAATGTTGTAATAACTATGCCAACTACGCCATTTTCCCCTGTGGCCATCAAGCCTTGTGTATAGGCTGTATACACCGACATGCCCGATTAACAGAGCCTACGCGCGATATCACCCCCATAGTGTGTAAATTCGTAGCGTTGAAATGCCCGGTGTGTAGTGTGAGAGGGCCACCCGACCTGGTCTCAACCATGTAACCCCTTACATGTTCCAAAGGCCCTTTTCAGGGCCACCCAATGTTTCCGAAAGAGAACTTCTAACTCAAAGCACAACACCAGCTCCCATCACCACACTCAATGAACACTAACACTCATTTTTGAATTTTCTACTATTTTTATTAACACAATAGAATGAACGTGTTCACCACAGTAAAACTCTGGGTATTGAATTTTTTAATACAATTATACGCTATGAAGGCGCTTCAACGCGCATAGAATGAACATAGAGAATGAACATAGAGAATGAACATAGCATGTAGGAATACGATAATATCTGAATGTTTTCAATGCAACAAGACTTGAAAATGTTCAATATTTATACAACAAGACTAACACAATAGAATGAACGTCTTCACCACAGTAAAACTCTGGGTATTGAATTTTAATACAATTATACGCTATGAAGGCGCTTGAATGACCGTAGCATGTAGGAATACGGTAAATGTCTGAATGTTTTCAACACAAGACTTGAAATGGTCAATAGTTATGCATCAACGTAGCATGTAGGAATACGGTAAATGTCTGAATGTTTTCAACACAAGACTTGAAATGTTCAATAGTTATGCAACAAGACTTGTTTGAACTCATCATCGTCTTTCCGCCCCTGGTGCACGTAGATGTAGGTAGCAATCTGTTCACGTGGAATTCTGGGAGCGCAGGCAGCTTCCAACGCCAGGGCAATTTGCTCCTCGGTCACGTCCTGTAGTGCCTCAGTGATCAGCGCGTATGATGGTATACTATTCTCCAGACACGTATGCATGTTTATCGGGCTGTTGTTCACACAGCCTGCACATGCTTGGATACGCAAGTGTCGAATGCGAGGTCTGACATGATCCAGGAATGTGTCGATGTACTTCTTACAAATATACTGAGTCACCTGGGTAGACAGGGCTTCATGAATTATAGCTGTGAGACTCTGCAACTTCCGCCACGCCGTTATTTTCAAGGTGACACCCTGAGGACAAGGAACACGCTGTTGCGTATCTAACCTCATTTTCCATTTCCGTATATGCACCAGGAGCTGGTCGTTGAATGTACCACAGCTGACAAAGATGTCGTCACCCACATAAAATTTCACCTCGTCACGTGCCTGCTGGTCAGTGACTGTATCGACGGGGGGAATCAATGGTCTGTAGTTTTAGCCAGGTGTCGTACGTTAAGGCGATATGCCTAGCTGGTCTGTCGTTAAAGGCCGGTACGTTAAAATGCACTTCTTCGTCTTTGACACTCACAGTCAAATAGGCTGAGAGCTCCCAAATGTTGGTGTGGGCTGTCTGGTAGGCCTGCTGGATAATGTTATTGATCTGCTGCACAGACATAGGAAGTTGCACCTCTTCTTCTCATTTCACTGGCTCAGGCACTTGCTCAGGTATTTCTAAAGATGTTAGTCGAGACCGCTTGGGTCGTGCACCGCGTTTGGCAGGTGTACGCTCTTGGGTGGTGTGCGTGGCTAAGATATCATCATCTTGTACAACGTGCGCTTGAAGTAGATCTGCTAGTTCTTCATTTCCCGTCTTCTTCAGCGCCTCCACGAAGGCTAGAAATGCATAGGGGCCACGGCGCAGTAGTCCATCGATGAGGGCTCTGTTTTGTCCTGAAGTGGTGTTCTGAGCCATGATATCTTCGCGACCGTGTTTCAGGAGTATGTTTTCCTCCATAAGCAAATCACATAGTTCAGCCACATGCTGCATCTCATCAATCAGGCGAACACGGTACTTTTGAAGCGTAACTAGCTCGGATGACTGCATGACTGTGGGCTCAGGCGGGTCAAAAACGGTGTAATAGGCTGGTGAATTTGCACTGGTAAAATGAAAAGCTTCCCCACGTCTCATACAGGCAAACAGGCAGGTAGGTAGACAGGCTGGCTAGTGGTCAGGCAGGCAAACAGGCAAACAGGCTGGCTAGTGGTCAGGCAGGCTAGTGGTCAGGCAGGCTAGTGGTGAGGCAGGCAGGCAGGCAGGCAGGCTGGCAGGCAGGCTGGTCAGGTCAGGTAAGTAAGGTAGTGCAATGAATACACCCCACCCCTAAAAATTATACCCTTTTATACGTTTTTCTATCCAACATGGCTGCCTAAAAACACGGCCATTTTCCAAGATGGCCGCCTAAAAACATTCGAAAATGGCCGCCTGTCAATCACGCCGTTCGAAAATGGCCGCCTAAAAACATTCGAAAATGGCCGCCGCGTTCGAAAATGGCCGCCACGTTCGAAAATGGCCGCCGCGTTCGAAAATGGCCGCCTGTCAATCAAAAACATTCGAAAATGGCCGCCACGTTCGAAAATGGCCGCCTAAAAACATTCGAAAATGGCCGCCACGTTCGAAAATGGCCGCCGCGTTCGAAAATGGCCGCCGCGTTCGAAAATGGCCGCCACGTTCGAAAATGGCCGCCGCGTTCGAAAATGGCTGCCGCGTTCGAAAATGGCCGCCGCGTTCGAAAATGACCGCCTGTCAATCACGCCGTTCGAAAATGGCCGCCTAAAAACACAGCCCTCTTCCCATGCGGATGAATACAGTCTCAATATAGTCCCTCTTTGACGGACCTATATGCACTTGATGACCCCTCTCCGCCCCATAACCGCCCCAAATTACCTCTATATAAGGGTCAAAACTTTGCCAATTTACGCTTTTTTCGACTTTAAAAATGGCCGCACCCACAAGCCGCCATTTTCCAAGATGGCCGGCACCTGATCACTACTTACGCCCCAATCCCGCCCCAAATTACCTCTACATCCGGGTGAAAACTTTGCCAATTTACGCTTTATATACTACTTCCGTGACTTTGCAGCCTACCATATTGGCGTGAATCTGAGCCTACATGTATTTGCAGTGAATCATGAGTGAATTGAAAATGGCGGTCATGTGGTGTGCCAGAAAAGTGAGGGTTGTGTCATTTTTCTTCAAATTGT
This sequence comes from Hanleya hanleyi, assembly GCA_036873755.1. Lineage (NCBI taxonomy): Eukaryota > Metazoa > Mollusca > Polyplacophora > Lepidopleurida > Hanleyidae > Hanleya > Hanleya hanleyi. The sequence continues at coordinate 8,815 of JAVTVY010031329.1, forward strand.
TGCCTTTTGTAAAACAAAACGTGGGCAAAGCTATTTTATTTCACTAATTTGTCATGCAGATTTGCGAAGAAAATTAAAAAAATCCGATGCCGTTCATCCAAATAAACCAGTGCTCAATGAAGCAAGTCAAATCCATGATACCCCAGAGTGCGATAAATAGGCTTACTGGAGCATGGCAATAAAAATAGGAAAAGACAGGTTTACAAATACACATTTTTTTATATAGTGCGTAATTTTAATTACATTTGCACTCAATAATACTTCTATTATTACGTCCATCGAGTTTACCATTTACCAATCGGCCCTTGATAAATAGGAACCCAAACGACCGGGGGTCGCTTTTAGGGAAAGAAATTACTCACAGTTCCGTATAATATTTGGTTTGCCGAGATGTTGGAGTTTGAAGTATAAATCTTATATTCGGAGAATTTATGACAATGAGATATTGTAAGTATGTTGAGTAATACAAGTCCATTCTCTTCTCTTACATTCAGGTTATAATATTGATAGCATCAACAAAGCATTATTCCAGCTATATTTATTTTTATTGAAAAAATCCAATTCTTTTTAAATGCGGTCACAAGATGAACTTGTTAATATGGCTTTATATTTGAAAATTGTGAGGTTATGAAATATTAGTGTATTCGCAGTAACAAAGATAGTCATTAAAAACTTCCCAGAAATATCGACGAAACGAACACATATCGTTCTAACATACATCGTAATAATTACGCCAAACACGAAGATTCGTGAGTCAACACTGTAGCCATATAAAAAACTGTATTTTCCCCCCACGCCTCGATTATGAAGTCCGTATCTCAATCCTATATAATTATTGTTTGTTAAGAATACTGACGGGTCCAAAAGACAAAGAAAGCTTTCGGTCTCCATGGTTCTATATTACAGTTCTATGGGGAAGATTAAGTCGAGCGTAGTAGTAGGTATAGTGGGAATCGAGTCAACTTGACCTCAAAAATTTGCATATTGGGGGAGGTCACGCGGAGGTCACAGAGGTCAAGTGCACTATAGTTCCAGCAGAATGACCAAAAAGCTACCGCCAACACAGGAGAGTTCCAATTGTTGCAGGGAATGTATTCCTAGATAAAATGGTCCGATGGGGTCGAGTGAGGTATCAAAGTGAAGCATTCGAGAAGGGGCATCTGATGGGCTGGGTGTGGGGTTGAAATATCGGCATTCTGCGCATGCGCGGTGGCCAAAGGGTATGGAAATAGACGTTTTGGGATGTATGTGAGCCCCTAGTGGGTCGATTAAGGCATATAAGGTATCAATGTGAAGCCTATGTGAGGGGGCATCTGACTGGGCTAGTGGCTCGAGCGTTGTCACCATTCTGCGCATGCGCAGACAGGGAATTGTGGGAAAAGGGTATGGAGATAGACGTTTTGGGATCTAGGGCAGCCCTTAGTGGACCGATGGGGTCGTATGAGGTATCAAAGTGAAGCATTCGTGAAGGGGCATCTGATGGGCTGGGTGTGGGGTTGAAATATCGGCATTCTGCGCATGCGCGGTGGCGAAGGGTATGAAAATAGACGTTTTGGAGCTAGGGGAGCCTAATGGTCCAATGGGGTCATATGAGGTATCAATCTTGAAGCATTCGTGAGAGGGGCACTCTGACTGGACTAGCGGCTCGGGCGTTGTCACCATTCTGCGCATGCGCAGACAGGGAATTGTGGGAAAAGGGTATGGAAATAGACGTTTTGGGATGTAGGTAAGCCCCTAGTGGGTCGATGGAGGCGTATGAGGTATCAATGTGAAGCCTATGTGAGGGGGCATCTGACTGGGCTAGTGGCTCGAGCGTTGTCACCATTCTACGCATGCGCAGACAGGGAATTGTGGGAAAAGGGTGTGGAAATAGACGTTTTGGGATCGAGCGGGGTTTCTAATGGGCCGATGGAGTCGTATGAGGTATCAATGTAAAGCCTATGTGAGGGGGCATCTGACTGGACTAGTGGCTCGAGCGTTGTCACCATTCTACGCATGCGCAGACAGGGAATTGTGGGAAAAGTGTATGGAAATAGAAGTTTTGGGATGTAGGTGAACCACGAGTGGGCCGATTGGGTGAAGTGAGGTATCAAAGTGAAGCATTCGTGAAGGGGCATCTGATGGGCTGGGTGTGGGGTTGAAATATCGGAATTCTGCGCATGCGCGGTGGCCAAAGGATATGGAAATAGACGTTTTGGGATCTAGGGAAGTTTTTATCGAAAAATCCGGGAAAATGCCTGTATGGGGTATGGGGGGTATATAGGCCGCCGGGCTTAACGGGGCTTGCCTATCAATAGAGTTATCTCCCCCTAGTTCCAGGGTGGGTGTATGTAAAATTTTTGCTGAAAAAATACGGAACACGGACATTATCCTAAATTACGGAAAATGCCTATATGGGGTATGGGGGGTATAGGACCATCCTGGGAAACCTACTTCTCGACATTTGCGGTATAGGTTGTGGGGTCTCGTTTTCTTAGTCTCGTCAAGACAAACATGACAGGAAGTGTCGCGGAGCGAATCGTTGACATTTTTGGAAAAAGTTCAGGGAGACCTATATAGTCCCATACTTGGGGTATAGGACCAATGTTTGTCCCACTGGGAAACCTACTTCTAGACATTTGCGGTATGGTTGTTTGGATTTGTTTTCTTAGTCTCTTCAAGACAAACATGATAGGAAGTGTCCCGGCACGAAACGGTGAAATTTTTGAAAAAGTACCATGTAGCTCCATATAGACCCATATAGTCCCATACTGGGGGTATAGGACCAATGTTTGTCCCACTGGGAAACCTACTTCTATACATTTGCGGTATGGTTGTTTGGATTTGTTTTCTTAGTCTCGTCATTTAGAACACGATAGGAAGTGTCCCGGAGCGAAACGGTGAAATTTTTGAAAAAGTCACCGAGACCCATATAGACCCATATAGACCCATACTGGGGGTATAGGACCAATGTTTGTCCCACTGGGAAACCTACTTCTATACATTTGCGGTATGGTTGTTTGGATTTGTTTTCTTAGTCTCGTCAAGACAAACATGATAGGAAGTGTCCCCGCACGAAACGGTGAAATTTTTGGAAAAAGTTCACCGAGGCCTAGGTAGGCCCATAGGCCTATACTGCATGGCTATGGGAGTATAGGTCCATACGGTGTGGACGTGTTGGAGTCTAGGTGAGTCCCTGGTGGTCCAATGGTGTCGTATGAGGTCTTATTTTGAAGCTCTCATGCAGCAGCACTGGACTACACTAATGGTTCGTACGTTGTCAATACTCTGCGCATGCGCAGTCTGGCCGTAGTATAGAAAGCAGGCATTTTGGGGGTATGTGGGTGTGTGTTTGGGGTAGAGATGGACCGCTATGGATCCGAATGGGTCGTGGAAGGTGTCAGAGTGAAGCTTGTATGGGTTAGAGTCAGAATGGTGTGTTTTTAAGTGCAAGTCGCGTTAATCTGCGCATGCGCAGTTGGTTGTAGTAAGTAAAGTGGCCATTTTGGGGCAGTACATGAAGGTATTTGGGGTCGAGATGGGATATTCACGGTTCGAATGCGTCCTGGAAGGCGTCATCTTGTAGCTCTCGGGGTGTAGACCTCGATTTGAGGGCTGTCCACAGCATCTGTGAAGTCATTGGTGACGTCATCAGTAGGAGTAGTAGCGAAAGTGAGCATTTTGGGGCAGTGAAGGATGGTATTTGGTGTAGAGATGGACCATCCTTGGTCCGAATGCGTCATGGGAGGTGTCATGTTGTACCTCTCGGGGTATAGACCCCGATTTGAGGGATATCCACAGCATCTGTGACGTCATTGGTGACGTCATC
>JAVTVY010031330.1:0-11849 GCA_036873755.1 Hanleya hanleyi
CGGCTCCCGGAATCGGCTGGTCAGCTCAGTCTGGACAGTCTTGATCTGCGTCATACTGGAATAACAGAACTACAAGAGGACTTGCTGATGGGCATTGGAGACACTCTGAAACGCCTCAATATAGGCTTCATCAACATCACCGCCTGGCCCAGCAGCTTACGACACGCAGTTGAGCTAGAAACACTCACCGCAGATGGAAACGTGTTCGCATCAATACCTGACGACGCTTTCGAGGCATTCAACGGAAGTCTGAGAGTACTAGATTTAAGTCACTGTGGCATAATGGAACTACCTAAAGCAGCTCTGAAAAGTTTGAATAGCTTGGAGGAATTACGACTTGATGGAAACCCTTTTGTCAGTATTCCAGACGATAGCTTCGACAGTTTCAAAACCTCACTCATCAAACTGTTCTTGGACGGAACTGGACTGACGGTGGTGCCACCTGCAGTGAGACGACTTAGTGCCATTCGAGAGCTCTCGTTCTGTGCAGGGGCGATTACTGGTTTACCAAATGATTCCTTCGTTGGTCTGAACTCAACACTGCGAAAATTGAATCTTAACGGCTGCCATTTGAGCACGGTTCCCCATGCCATCAAAGTTCTTAATGGTCTCAATGTTCTTGACATTGCAAGCAGCGGTCTGGAACGTTTGAACGATGATGATTTCGACGGGTTGTCCAACTTGTACGTGTTATGGATGGGTCACAATAGAGTTTCCGCTCTACCTGCCGGCTACTTCAATGGGTTATCATCGCTCAGAACGCTTGGAGTAAAAGACTGTGGCTTTTCGTCTTTCCCATCGGCGTTGAATCGACTGCATCTTCTTGAAACGCTCCTTATAAGCGATAACAATATCACGGCGATTCCTGATCACGCTATGACCGGACTGATATCTCTAAGAGTCCTGATTCTGAACGGAAACCCCCTAAAATCCATAGCCGCTCATGCCTTTGATGGGGCACGAAGTCTTTACATTGTCAACTTAATTGGAGCAAAGCTGGCAGAGGTGCCCAAGGCAGTCCTGAATCACCCAAATCTTCACTCATTAGACCTACAGAGGAATCCCATCCAGTGCACGTGCGATAACCTTCTATGGCTCTTAGGCATGAACTCACAAGGCTCGCATCTTCATTTGCTTGTCAAGGGCGATTGTGTGAATGTTAACATGGACATCCAGCATTATATAAACATTGATCTGCATCGGTGTTCTGTAGTACCAGTAGGTTAACATGGGCTAACTATTTCCAGGGATGCTTTGCCTGTATGGTCCTGATTATCAGCGTTACTTCATGATGATAAATCTTTTCTTGTCAGATCTGAGTTTCGATTTTCTATATCTTGATGTTTGAAAATTACGCATTTTCTGATTTGGTTACCCTACCAAATCTGAACGATTTTGGGCATCCAGTGACCTTCTTGCGCTGGATTGCGGCATGGGCATGTATTCGTTTCTCATGAGTCGAAAGTTCCCATATTTCATTGGAGACATACACTCTATACTAGAATATGTTATCAATAAATAAGTCGTGACGAAATAAGTGGTGACATCAGTTTGAAAAAGGCCCGAATGATATGAAGAAACATAAATTTGTAGGCAAAGGAAATTCGAAAAATTGTACGAAAGAAAAACGAAAACTCAACTTTTGGTGAACATTCCAAAATTCCTTATGATCCTCTGCACCAAGAGCTACCATCTGGGCACCAAGGTAGATCCGCGATATATCTAAAGGTTTATGTCGTTTATCTATATGCGTCATAAACTTCAGCAAACTTTAGATTTATCGCGGATCTACCCTGCTGCCTATATTGACTAGAAGTATGCAAATATGCTAAATCAATATGAGGAGACATGCAGATAGAAAATCTCAACTCTTCACTTCTTCGTTCTGGATTTACAAGAAAAAGTTAACTGCTTGAAACTCTCATTAATCGGCTTAGAGAGTGGTTTGAATATCATGTCAGTTACATCTCCATTGTGTTCAAATGAACAAGCACAATCAAAGCGCGACTGAGATACATACTCCCGGAAACGACTTGGAAATTCATTTGGATAAAGAATAATGACCAGTGATTAGTTAGGATTTATGCAAAGAACATCACCATGTCATGCTGACACCATGCAAAACTGTTGACCGCTTTGTCGCAATTGCGACAATTGTGTCATTAGTAGTTGCTACAACTCTTCTCTATGTAGGAAATCATGTTGTGTTTTCTATTTCATGCACATTTGTAATTGGTGCTAAATGTCCTATGAAATAAAACTTTCGATTATTGACAGGGAAATTTTTTTATGGACGAAGGTTGAATATAGAATGTCGGACCTGACGCTTGTTAGGATATGGTCAGCAATTTGCGCGCGCATAACAGCACCTGCAGAGTATAGTATATTCAACGAATAAGTAGTTGGTGACCTTATCTTAGCGCTTTGACAGCAAGGATATTCCTTCCCATTCACTAAACATTAATTCAACGATCTTTTTTGTTGTAGCCCTATTCAACGTCAACGTGAGGGATATACATGCAACTTCATTTAACGGGATTGAAACTGCCAGTAATTTTGATAAAACATCGTATAATGGCCTTCATAAAATGGAGAAGTGTTGCCTTTGCCATGAAACGATTTCACGATGTTAAATTCTAATTTTTCGAAAAGTTCTATTCCCGAATGGCTTGGATCTCCCGCTTGATTATTTGTATCGGCGTCTGGAGAAAATCTTTATGACTTAAACCGCACAAATTTCTAGCTATAGATTCAACGAGAATGTATTTTAAACGTTTGATGCCAATGTAGAATGTTTGCATGAATCTATACGAATTTCATGACCGGTGTGATGGCTAAGAATGTCCTGGGGATTAGTGTCCCCTCTCATATCCTTTTCTTTACGTATAACTGTCTTTCCTTAGAAATATATGTGGAGAAAACTGTTCTAGCTGGATTAGAAGATGGGAGCCGGACGCATTTATCCAGCCGGCATTCTTAGCCTCCATATCGGAACATCATGATATTTTGCTGGTTCCATTGGACTGCAGCGATATGCAAGAGGTGGGAAAACTTGACGACGTCTGGCGACTGAAAAGCAATCATATGACTCTACAGAAAAGCTGCCCTCGGCACCCCACATTCAGACCCGAGAATACGGTGAATTCTCGGACGTAGTCTTAGTATCTCAGCCACGCTTTTATTGTAAATGTTCATGTGGAGACTGAAGTATCTACGAGGCCCATAGTACCGGCTTAAGCGAAATTAGATACGCTAGCTCGGGAGCTGTGGCGACAGAATTAGTATACAATGCGTATATAGACTCGTATTCTCCCCACTGCGCATGCGCGAGATCCCCAAAACACCGGGGAGTGGGGAGCTGTGTGGGCAGGAGTTCTGCGCAAGTGTATGACGCCACTTCCGGTCTGGGTGAATCGGACGTGACCTGGGGGATGTATTCCTCCGCAGTGATGTGGTCTGGCGGTGATGCGGTCTGCCTCCGCAGACAGAAAGTAGTCTCAAATACGTGGGTTTTCGTGAGAATGTTCGGCAATCTTCAGGGGCGAGAGGGACCCCTAGTGGACTGATTGGGACGAGTGAGGTATCAAAGTGAAGCGCTTCTCCAGGGCCATCCAGTCGTGGATGGGTGCATGTAAAATTAGGATTTGTCCCGAAAATATAAAAAGCGGAACACGGACTTTACCCCTAAACTAGGGGAAAACTCCTATCAACCCTATCTAGTGGGAGCTAATATCGGTCCCCCGGGCTTATCGGGGTCTGGGTACATGGGTGGGTGCATGTAAATTTAGGATTTGTCCACGAAGATATAAAAAGCGAAACACGACTTTACCCCTAAACTAGGGGAAAACTCCTATCAACTCTATCCCTAATATCGGTCCCCCGGGCTTATCGGGGTCTGCCTATCAAGTCATGGGTGGGTGCATGTGAAAGTTTCTCCAGAAAAAAATATAAAAAACGGAACACGGACTTTACCTCTACAACTATATGTATTATACAATATACGGGAAAATGCCTGTATGGGTATGGGGGTAGCCATTTTTTTTGGATTTTACTATGGGTTGTTTGGCCTTGTTTTCTTCGTCTCGCCACGAAAAAACGATGGGAAGGATCTCGGAGGTAAGCGGTGAAATTTTTCGAAAAGTACCGGATAGGTCTGTATATAGGCCCATACTAGCTATGGGGGTATAGGTCCATACTGGGAAATTTTTCGTGGGTTTTACTATCGGTTGTTTGGTCTTGTTTTTCTCGTCTCTCCACGAAAAACACGATGGAAGGGGTCCCGGAGGTAAGCGGTGAAATTTTTCGAAAAGTACCGGGTAGGTCTGTATATAGACCCATATAGTCCCATACTGGGTATGGGGGATAGGTCCAACCTGGGATTTTTTTTGTGGGTTTTACTATGGGTTGTTTGGTCTTGTTTTTCTCGTCTGGCCAAGAAAAACACGATGGAAGGGGTCCCGGAGGTAAGCGGTGAAATTTTTCGAAAAGTATCGGATAGGTCTGTATATAGGCCCATACTAGCTATTGGGGTATAGGTCCATACAGGGAAATTCATCGTGGGTTTTACTGCGGGTTGTTTGGTCTCGTTTTTCTCGTCTCGCCAAGAAAAACACGATGGGAGGGGTCTCGGAGGTAAGCGGTGAAATTTTTCGAAAAGTACCGGGTAGGTCTGTATATAGCCCCATACTGGCTATGGGGGTATAGGTCCAACCTGGGAATTGTTTTGTGGGTTTTACTATGGGCTGTTTGGTCTTGTTTTTGTCGTCTCGCCAAGAAAAACACGATGGGAGGGGTCCCGGAGCTAAGCGGTGAAATTTTTCGAAAAGTGCCGGGAGGGAGGGAGGGAATTTGGCTTAATGTCGCACTCAAGTTTGTTTCACTCATATGATGACAGTCAGTTTGGTTGGTGGAGGAAGCCGGAGTGCCCGGAGAGAACCACCACCCTTCGGCAAGTAACTGACAAACTTTCACACATGGACCAGCTGGGCTCGAACCCGTTCCGGTTCAGTGGTGTGAGGCTAGCGGTCACCAGCGAAGCGCGGGTGTAGACCCCGATTTGAGGGCTGTCCACAGCATCTGTGACGTCATCGGTGACGTAATCAGTACGAGTAGTAGCGAAAGTGGGCATTTTGGGTAAGTGAAGGAAGGTATTTGGGGTAGAAATGGATCACTATTGGTCCGAATGCGTCGTGGGAGGTGTCATCTTGTAGTTCTCGGGATGTACATCCCAATTTGAGGGATGTTCGCGTCATCCGTGACGTCATTGGTGACGTCATCAGTACGAGTAATAGCGAAAGTGAGCATTTTGGGGCAGTGAAGTAAGATATTTGGTGTAGAGATGGACCATCCATATCTTTCACGCATTATACCATATCTTTGCTGTGTTATACCACATCTGTCCTGCTTTATACCAAATCTGTGCTGTATTATACCATATCTGTCCTGTGTTATACAATATCTGTCCTGTATTATATCAAATCTGTCCTGTATTGTACCATATTTGTCCTCTATTATACCATATATGTCCTGTATTTATATACCAAATCTGCCCTGTATTATACAGTATCTGTCCTGTATTATACCAAATCTGTGCTGTATTATACCAAATCTATCCTGTATTATACAATATATGTTCTATATTATACAATATTTGCCCTCTATTATACCATATCTGTGCTTTATTATACCATATCTGTGATGTATTATGCACTATTTGTCCTGCAGTATACCATATCTGTGCTGTATTATACAATATCTGTCCTTTTTTATACCATATCTGTGCTGTATTATAAAATATCTATCCTGTGTTATACAATATCTGTCCTGTATTATACCAAATCTGTGCTGTACTGTACCATATCTGTCCTGTATTGTATCATATATGTCCTGTATTATACAATATATATTCTGTATTATACAATCGCATAGCGGTTGTCATGAATAACAACAAGTTCAGCAAGGTTCCTATAGTTTATTATCCCCAATGTTACATCATACCCAGGCTGGGGGAGCCGCCCTGGGTATGTTTAGTATGTTCACAGCAAAACAAATTGAAATATCAAACACCATGTGTTTATTATTTAATGCCCCGTTACATTAGGTACAAGTGTTTACTGAGCTCAAGTCAACGATCAGCATGTAGACATATAGAGTATGTACGGCATGTTATGGTATTCATCAGTGCACGGGTGACGCATTCAACCGATGAGGTTGTCGGTCAGCTTGGTAACGAAAAACGTAACATTGGTCACCCTCTCCACTGTCCGTTTGGTGTTGGGGCGTTGTTGTTGGGCCCATTCCAAGGGATCCACGGTGTTCAGTTTCTCCAGCATCGTCTCTAGCGACGCCCGGTTAATGATGGTAAACGGTTGGTCAAACACCCGGATGTTATTGCTCGGGTAAAAGTATCGGACTTGGAATGTCTTCTTATGCTGCAGCACATAACCAAACGCCAGACTCAACTTGAAGGCCGTAGTTTGGTCGTTGAAGATGGCTTCCACGTAGCTGCGTAGACGGGCGAGGTCGATCAGTCGGAAATTCTAGATATCTTGAATAGGGCGATGACGGTGGAAACAGTGCCGGATCACGGGCCAATGGCGCCGATAGATGTCACCCATTGGATGATCTTCGTGTAACAGATCGCTAGGAGCATTTATGGGTTCGTCCGCGAAGTGTACTTTGCTCCCCACGTCGTACAAAATCTGGCCCAAGGTCTTGTCGTCGGAATCTGACTGTTGAATAGGGCTTCGGCCCTCGTGCGATGGGTGGGAGTTTCCGCTGTCTTGATACTAGTGCATACGGGTTCCTCTACCTGCAAACGTGGCTGCGGAACGAGGTGTCGTGTGCGTTGGTGCTGTCTTACCCAACTGGATCGTTTGAAGAGTCGACCGCAATCGTTACATTGTACCGTCGCGCCCTCGTGGAGTGCCCTCTCATGGCGCAGTAAATGAATCTCCCGGTTATACAAGTATACCGTGCATTGTTGTGGGTGGAGGCCTCGTGGCGTCGTAAATTATTTAGACGAGTAAACTGCTTCTGGCAAGTTGTGAACATCTTGATGGTTGACAGAGTCTAATGAAACGGCCAGGCCGCTTCCCTTTTATAGCACGCTAGCTAGTGATCTATTTTTAGCACATTCAGTTCAACTACCCCCAAGTCGAGGATCGAGATGTACTGGTGTACGACTGAGCCGCATTGGGCGCGCGCGCGCGCGCGCGTGTGTGTGTGTGTGTGTGTGTGTGTGTGTGTGTAGTGGATACTACATCCGGGACCTTGTCAACATCGGGGTTTCCCAGTGAGTTTTTCCCGTCGTTCCGCAGTCTTCCATCTGGGTACTGTGGTTTTACATCCGGGTCCTCATCTTACAGCCGGGTTTTTCCATGTTTACTGTCATTTTACCGGAACCGGAAGTTGTCATAAGACAGGTGGCGCTCCCTGTTGGAAGTAGTGGGTCAATCAAACACTGGTCAAACAGGAAAGAGTCAGGAGAAATATTAGACCCGCCTCACTAACTGTATTGTAGATGTATTGATAATAAGAAGTTTGAGTATCTATGATGACACTTATTGAACGGAAGTGACCTTTGACCCATGAGCACCATTATTATCCGGTATTCTGCAAGAGCATTTGGACACCTGTTGACCTCAATAATTTACATATAACCTTTATGAGGTTACTTCCGCTTCCGTTCACGTGACCGGAACTGACCTTTGGCCTCCTGACCATTTTTATCCGGTATTGTTTTGTCAGCGCTCGCAGGGGCCAAAGGTCAGTTCCGATCACGTGAACGGAATCGGAAGTGACCTCACAGAGGTCATATGCAAAGTATTGAGGTCAACAGGTGTCCAAATACTCTTGCAGAATACCGGATAATAATTGTGCGCATGGGTCAGAGGTCACTTCCGTTCAATATGGTCATCATAGATACTCAAACTTCTTACTATCAATACATCTACAATACAGTTAGTTAGGCGGGTCTAATATTTCTCCTGACTATTTCCTGTTTGACCAGTGTTTGATTGACCCACTACTTCCGATTCCGGTCACGTGACAGTAAACATGGAAAAACCTGGATGTAAGATGAGGACCCGGATGTAAAACCACTGTACCCGGATGGAAGACGGAGGAACAATGGGAAACCCCACTGGGAACCCCGGATGTTGACAAGGTCCCGGATGTAATATCCACTGCCCACACATACACACACGCGCGCGCGCATAGCGGCTCAGTCGTACACCAGTACATCTCGGTCCTCGACTTGGGGGTAGTTGAACGGAGTGTGCTAAAAATAGAACACCAGCAAGCGTGAATGTGAATGATACGGCACTGTTTCCACCGTCATCGCCATATTCAAGATATTTACAATTTCCGACTGACCGATCTCGCCCGTCTATGCAGCTACGTGGAAGCCATCTTCAATGACCAAGCTACGGCCTTCAACTTAAATATCGCTTTTGGCTATGTGCTGGAGCATAGGGAGACAGAGAAACCTCGGTATGTCTATTGTAGTGCCAACATCAGGGTATTTGACCAACCGTTCACCATTACCAATCGTGCGTCGCTGGAGACGATGCTAGAGCAGATGCAGACCGTGGATCCCTCAGAATGGTGCTGTCAACAACGCCCCAACGAAAATTGGCAGGTGGATAGGGTGACCAATGTCACGTTTTTTGTGGCTAAACTGATTAACCACCCCATCGAATGAGCGCATTCACCCATGCAATGACGGATACCGTAATATGGCGCATATTTTCTATATGTTCACATGCTGATCGTTGAAGTCTGCTCTGTAATGGTCACGTGACAGTAAACATGGAAAAACCCGAATGTAAGATGAAGGCCCGGATGTAAAACCACAGTACCCGGATGGAAGACGGAGGGACGACAGGAAAAACCCACTGGGAAACCCGGAGCAAAATCCAGAACAATTACAGTTGGATCTGAGATACCCATCAAAAAAGATTTCGCAGATATATAGTTTTGTAAATTTGTTGTCGCAAAACATGGGATGAGGATGTAATTGGTCGCAAGCATGCCTCTGTGAAAGTACTACTTCAACCCGTGGGAGATCGGCCTCTTTGGCTGAACTGGCCATCAAATTAATAATTTAAATTTTAAGTTCATTATTATTATTATTATTATTACTTGGACACGACGTTCAGTTAGGTTAACGCTGACATCGTTGGAAAACTGAAGTCACTGTCAATAAGCGGTTTATTTGACCGGAAAAAAGTATATTCTCTAAACAGATTAATCGCAATTCATTAATCAAATACGTGTCAAAATATCCACCGATCTAAAGCTCTAAAGATGTTCAACATGTTGTGAAACGTCATTTACGACGTGAAGATGAATTTTACAGTCAAAGCGGAGACATACAACATGAAGTCTGTGACTTCAGATCAGAAATCAGTACTTTTGAAAAAGTTTCTAACAGAAATTCTAGAGAGGCCACGAATATTTAAATTCTCCTGCTGCTCTTATGTGCCGTATCTGATATCCCATGCTGTAATCACGGTACCGTAATGGGGTCTTTTACGTTGCTGTTTTATTTAAGGCAAACATGAAATTAAGGTTTTGCCTTTTCCCAGTGTTCTTCATTCTCCAGAGATCAACACGTCTACTTCTTACGGGATACATTTATCAGAAAAAAGCCACTCCAGCGTTCAAATAAACTTGTCTCGTACAGTTGTTCAGTATGATAGATCATTGATGGAAGACAAGGTTAATTCCCCCTTAACGAACTCTGCGCTGGAAATCCTTGCTAATCTATGTCTAGGTTATTCAAGCTTCTGATATATCTTGATCGTGGCATTAATAGCTACTCTCATTAATCCCTGCTTAATACCGTCCATTTTCAAAGGAATTCAAATCCCAGGGTCCCTCAGTAATGATCATTACACCACACTTCTGTGACGACCGAGATTTAATGTCCATTTTAACTGTCGGTGTTATCTAACCTCTGGATTTTCTTGTCAAACAGGCGTGAGTAGCTTGGTTCCAAGACGATGCTTATAAACAGATCAGAGCATTGTTCAATGAGAACAGGAAATTATTTTCGACGTTAAGAGAGAACGCCTTGCTATAGGTTGAACCATGGAGCTTACTATAGTAGGCTCCATGGTTGAACATAACTTTGCAGTGTGATTCGATGTGTTCGCGGACAAATCTATAACGGCAATACGCTGTAAAACGATCTTTTTGATGTCATCGATCGAATGAGACTTGTGCGTCTCTCCAGTCAAAGAGGATGAAACATAGAACATTGCCCGCATCAAGTATGGGTATATTCGGAGAGATCATGCGGTCATAAATGTGATTCGGCACTCCTAAAATTACAACTAGCCTTATATCTATGTCACACCCAGATTCTGCCATTGTACGGATTTATCAGGATGCCCTTATCACAATGCGATGCCAAGGGCGACCACCTTACTTGGGCATAATAATACCTCAGCCATCAGTCACGTGTTTGGGCAGAATTCCCGCCCGAGCAGCACACCGCCGGAAGTGACATCATATATAGTAAAATCGATGTTTGCCAAATATTTCGATTACTTTTCAATTCTGCATAATACCTCAACTTGAAACCACCTGGGTCATCTATACGCGGTGAGACAGACGCATGGGAGCACGCGTATCCATTCTCAGCCTACTTTCGGCAACTATAAGGGAAAACCCCATGAAATCAACACCACGTGATGTCTGTTAATCAGCTAAACTCAGCCGACGTAAACCCATGATAACCCGCCATTTTCAAGTCATCTGCTGTCCTACTTCTTCAAAATTACAGATCTACAACACCTCTTGAAGGATTCGGAATTTATTCATATCTATATCTTTTGTAGGTCCAGACAATATGTGTTTCAGAAGTGGCATGAAAAATCTGTAATGTATCAGATTTATCGAGTCTGTTCTCCACCGGATGAAGATGGGAGAGTATACGGTAAAGTATCGGATATCGCTCCGCGATAATGGAGACACACGACCGGAAGCCATCTTATGGATGGCGAACTGTACGCAAATGCATAATACCTCTGCTCACCTAGCGTTAAAAACGAACGATGTGGAGATTATTTGCCCCGTTTATATGGGTAGAGCAAAGTAGTTGGGTCATGTGTAAAACCGAAGGAGTTATTCGACCGTGAACTGATCCGTGTGTGCGTGAATTTTTCCTTAATCGTCATAGCAACGCAGTAAAGGTCATCTTCCACTATACAGCGCTCGCCTAATATATGCCGAACGCATAAACGCATGCGCGCTTATGCTTCTGGCTACCGCTGTATGGATTTCCTATATCCTCTCCGACATAAATAAAGGAACTACTGTTATGCGATCACTTTCTAAATGGCAAATATCTTCTTTTGTTGCGTTTCATTGGCTAGGGAGGATGCACGAGTGAGGCAGTGGGTGGACTTCTACCGACTCTGTATCCAGGCTCATCTGAATAATCATCTGCGCAAATCCAGGTAATCATTTTGGTGATTCGGATGAGTTCTCGAGTCGTTGCGTCTATAACACAATCTCGTACATTTCATCCCTGCGGTTGTTTTGAATTCGCACGTCGGTATCTGAAGACTGTGGTTTTCACTTTGACACCCGATGTCGATTTCAGCCTAATTTCAAAGGTAGCCTGGTCGGCCATGAAATTCAAACCAGTCAAACTTCAAACCTCGCTGCGGATTGGCCTGATGAGCTGCTTCAGCGCGCTTACCGATTGGATCGGTTTAGTGAAAACCCCTCGCGCTATTTATATCCAGAACTGCTATCGGTAACTAATCAAGCCAGTGTATCGATCGTAACCTATGGCTTGTGAGGATGCTGAATAATGTGACCCCTTTGATATATAG
>JAVTVY010031331.1:0-12274 GCA_036873755.1 Hanleya hanleyi
AATGATTTCGCATAAATTAAAGATGGCTACCCATCCTTCCCGCCACTCCGAGGAACTGATGTGGTTATACATTGCAGGGCTCTAGTCCTGGTCGTAGCGGCGACTAATAGCCCAGGATGGAGCATTACGTGGTACGTGGGTGGTCGTCTTCTGGGTGGGGTGGTCCATAACGGGGAAAAGCATCCGTCTGGCTGTGGAAGAAAGCGACTCTCTGTAAGTGCTATCCAGCTCTTCTTTCACCCGGGCCAGCTTACTACTTTCCCACATGAATGGCAGTCTGAAATGGAACAAACACAGATATTATTATAAACAGGAATATTATACCTTATTATCACATATTGTACTTAAATGATCAAGTTTTCAAGAATTACCAGTTTATTACAACTATTTCATCATTCTATATTCTTGATAAATGACTACACTTTCTTAGCATTCTTTTAGTAATTGTGTTGCATATTAAGGTGGTTCGCGCGAGTTTTGAGCTCGTTTAAAGTCATTAGAATTTCCCCAGATTATGTCTTAACACACATAAACCCAATTGATAAAAATTGGAAAGAAAGAGGTATGTAATCTGAACAACCTTTACAAGTGTGCTGGAAAATCTGAGAATTTGCTTTCCATTGCTGAAGAGAGTGCTAAACTTGCCCAGAAACAGCTTCTAATTCCTAACATAATAATGTAATAGTTAAAACACTTGACAAAACATAAGTGATACTCACCGGAATCTAAATTGACCGTTCTGGTCATCATTCTTCTCGGGAGAGGTTATCTCTTTGATCAGTACAGTCTCTGCTTCTCGGACTCGGTCCTCTGGCCAGTTCACAAGCTTTAGTGCCTTTTTGCGTCTCTTCAGTTTCTGAAACATATGAACATATTATCAGTGAGTACTGAGTTTTTTAACAATTAACACACCGATGCATTCGTCATCCTGTAATAAATAACCTTTTCATTCAAAATACTTGCACATGTAAGCAAAACATATACAGAAGATGCAAAGAAACATTAACTCAACCTAGCCCCCCCCAACCCCCACCCATCAGACTTGGAAAAGCTCCGATAAAAATGCTGTAGGACACTGAAATTTTCTAACTTTGTAGCCAATTTATGCATCATGAGAAAATCCAAGATGGCATACACTGAGCCCTTGTTTAAAGTAATGCATTGTACTAGTATTATTGTGTCCATTCAACAAAAGTTTAAAAAAACAACAATAATTGACTCTTATAATACATACATCACGGATTCTTTTGGCTTCTTTCGCTGCTTCCCTGTGATGCTCCTTCTTGCCACGGCGTTGTCGTGAATCGTCGTCCCTCATGTTCGCCCACATCTTCTTGAACGCATCTACAAGACCAGATTACAAACAATATTAAGTTCTATTCAGTGAAAATTATTGTCAATCTTGAGCCAGTCTACCATGCTATGCACCCAGAAAATACCTTAGAAAACAAGCATCAATCAGTAGTGTAATGTGCCTGTAACAGTAAGCTGACCCCAGCATTTCCATTGGAGTGGGAACCGGGGGTGGTTGGGGGGGGGGGCAGGGAGACTTGTCGGGGTTGCTCCCATAAGAACCCCATGTTAAAGATATAGCCAAATTTTCCCTTGGGCCCCCTCACTTTGCCTTGGGCTTCCTCACTTTTCAATTCGTTCGGACGCCATTGATACCGTTTGATAATTATGACCTCTGATGAAGTAACTGACCTACTGCACTTAATAAAGCAAAAATCACATACGTAACCTGTACTTACCAGCAATAGTTGCAATGGACCAATTCCGGTCAGAATATATCCTGCGAACTTCTTGCTGCACTTTTATGATAGTAGCCTCATTGTCCTCAAATCTGTAATAATATAAAACAGAAATTATTAATTGTGTGTAGATGAAAGTTGATTCATAGATAGATAGATTCTTTATTGCCATGAATAGATAGGTATCATAGATAGCGCCACATGTGGCAGATAAAAAGAAAAAACAATTACAGATACAGGGTACCGGTACATTAAAATAACAAGGGCGTAGGCAAGGGGGGGCTTGGGGGGGCTTGAGCCCCCCCAAATTTTGACGGCCGGCAAAAAAAAAAAAAGAACAAAACAAACAAACAAACGAAAAAAGGAAAGAAAGAAAGAAAAAGAAACCTAACATAGCATATAAGATCACGTATCTTATTCAATTATTACAGGAGAAGTAAACTTATCACTGCCAGTGCATACCATTAGGCCTAAAATAAGATTGCAATTGATCAGTGATCAAAGCCATAGATTGACGATTTCGGGCTTCAATCGAGAATGGAATAGTGTGCTCCAAATCCAATCAAATGCCGCCTATTTGGACGAAAAACATCAAAACTTCCGATGAGGAGAATTTTTCGTAACTTTTTCACTATAAACTTATTTTGTTTTTCAATTGAGATCCCAGTACTTCTTTATTCACAAACAAGAAATATACAAACTCTCAGCTACTTTTCATAAAGAAACCCTAGAAATAAACCTACTGTGTTTCCCAGATATTAAATCCAGACGTTTTTGGTGATATTTCGGAGAAAATTTATCGTACAACATTGAAACTTCACACAGTATATAAACTAAAAAGCCCGAATTGTATTTCTGTCTTTCATTAAAATTTGTTGAGAACTGACCAAAGACACCGATGTTATTTTGGGGCCACGATAACTTTGATCTGCCATTGTTAAAACATGCGAGCTTGACGTAAAAAGTCAAAAATATCTCACAAATTTCCCATCTAATTTTTGTTTTCGCGATTTATTGAGAACTGCTGGAGAGGAATAAATTTAGTATTTTTTTTTTTATCTACTGTGTGAAGTTTCAATGTTGTCGGATAAATTGTCCCAGAAATATCGTCGGAAACGTCCGAGACGAAACGTGCTCAGACACGCGCAGCTATCGGGGCACGATAGTATTGTCTAAGGATTAACTTGAATTATAGTGCAAACCTGAGACTGAATGATCACTTCAGCTTGTATATCATTGCAGTGATCGTCTTTGTTATGAGACATTTTGGGATAAATCAAAGTCCAGTTGTTACAACGTTATACTACTCAGATGCTCCCAGAGAGTGCCAATTTACCATCAAGTTTCAAAAAAAAAATCTTACGCTGCGAGGGGGGATACCCCCCTCTCAGACTCTCCCCCTCTCAAGCCCCCCCAAATCTGACAACTTGTCTACGCCCTTGAATAAGTGTTACATATATGTATATACATGTAAAAAAAAAATATTGGTGCCTGAAGAAATGCCTGAGGGACAGACCATTCCTTTATCTGATATAACTATTCTGTTTCGGATTATAGTACTGACCTTGTGAATGACAACACAAATGTGGGATCTTCTTGCAGCTTCTTGACTATAGTCCTGCAGGCTTTCTGAAATACAAATTAAATACATTATATTACAGTATACAGACTGACACTGCAGACTATAGAAATTAGAATCACTGTGCTCTTCTTAACTTAAGTTGAATACACCAGTGTAGTATTACCATTATTTGGAAGTGGGATGTAAACAAATACAGTCTTCCCCCCCCCCCCCAAAAAAAGAGGGATTCGAAGTCGTCAACATGCTGGCCGGCAGTGTGTAAACGGTGTTAACTGACAAAGCTATCATCTTGTCAGTACGCACCACATTTCCAATAGAACACACTTTATACTTCCTTGATTAACTATAGTGCAAGATACATAGCATTGCTGCCGCATTTCCGTGTCTCTGGTCGCTTGTCAACCCTGGACAACTCCAGCGCATCAGACTTACGTCCCCTATTGACCTTGGCACACCGCAGCGCCCTCTATGTTTACAAAATATCCCTGTACGGGTGTATCAGCGGATGCACAGTTTCTGACATTTACCTGACACTCCAAAGGGACATCCATTCGTCGTCTTTTCGGTGTTCTCTCTTCTGCCGATGAAGCCGGAATGGCCTCCCATTTTCGCTTCAGGCCAGTGACCTCTCCTTGCAGCTGAAGGAACTTATTCATGAGCAGACGATACTCCGGAGAACCAGCCATAGCTATCATCGGATCAGCCATGATGATGATGATGTCAGAGGGCGATGATTTGATGAACTTGGTTTAGAGGTAGGTAAAGCGATAGTTGTACGAATGAGAGCAGAGTAATGTGAATTATGACTTTCCCTCATGATATTTATACTGTTGGCATCGAGGGAGCTATTGTTGTGGGAGTGTGGTTTCACAGCTGGTCCCCTGGCGTGCTCAGCATGCATTGCAAGTGTTGTAGCGATGACAATGACATTGACAACTCTTGCTCAATCCCGGTTGAGTATATTTTACATTTATGGTTCAGCAGGACTGACGCCGTCAGGGCCTCAGTATACCAGGGGGTATTGATATCATTTCCTGCTAGAAGATCCTGCATGAGCCATTGGGGGTATATACAGGCTTGCCCATATTAAATGAACAATTGACAGTGTGTGGTCAAACAAACTGAACAGGCTTGTAGTACATTATTGTAAATGGTTGATTTGACGCGACTGTTTTCATTTTTAAAAACTTCAATTTTGTAGGACATGGACATGCATAAAACAAATCCCTGTGGGGCTTACACAGGAATTAGTACAGACGAGTCACCAGTTCCGACCCACCAAAGTGAAATTTGTATCTGTTTCAGAAGGAAAGGATTTGATTGGCATATTCATTATCTTGGTCGCCGTACAAATGTCTATAGCCTTTATTAACAAACTAACTTAGCTGGGCATAAACTGAACTGCAGGGAAAATAAAATTACATTTCTTAATGAGAGGTGTCAGTTCCGGCCCACTGTCGCCAGTTCCGATCCAGTCTCGTTTTGACATTGACCTTTGACCCAGATATAAACAAATGTAATTGTCAACATGATAAATTTTCCGCCAATATTTCGTTTTGAATGTCTTCATCTCATAAGTGAACATCTGACGTTAAAGAATGCGGGTTGGGGTGATATAGCTAAATAATATATAGCCCTCCCGAGTATGAGGGCTATAGGTTGGCCCCAGTCACCTCCAGCGAGGGTTTTAGATAATTTTATTACGAATCACCCACCTCTGAAACTGCCGTACATCTAATCTCTATCCCCTCCTGCGTACTATTTTAAAATCTTGCGCACTACTGTGAAATAGTAACGAATATATCGCCGTCTGAATTTTCCAGTCGACGACTTTCACTTCGCGCGCCATGTTCAATTACAAATGGCCCATCTTCACATATAGCGTGACGTCACCAACATGGCGCGTAGAGAGTTGAAGTTTTCGACTGGAAAATTCAGACGGCGATATATGCGTCACTATTTCACAATAGTGCACAAGACAAAACAAAGACTAACAAAATCAATGTGTGAAGAGATGTTCATATACACACCCACTTTCTCGGGGTGTTCTGACCCTACACCTGCCTGAGTATAGGAGTTATTATGACATCACTATATGTACTAACATGTACCTCAGAGCAGTTGTTTCGGATAATTTCGGGAATATATCTTATGTATATCCCAGGTATATCTCTCATCAGGGGCCAAACCTAATCATGAATATATTTAACTATTCACGATAAATACTCTCATATTCTCGTAGATATAGTGTGTGAAGAGATGTTCATATACACACCCACTTTCTCGGGGTGTTCTGACCCTACACCTATCTCTTCACCAATTCACACTACACATGGGTCTCAATCAGTTGGGGAAAGCCGAGGGGTTTTGATTAGATCAATCTCATGTTAAGGAGAGCGACAGCTCTCGCTCCCCATCTCTCTCGCAAAATTTGGCTCAGGAGCATGAAAAACAGCTCTTGCAAATATTACACTATTCCATAAGTTATAATATGGAAACGAGCCATTCACTATCATCAAATCTGATAAGGAATGCAATTTACAGCTCTCGTGCAGATTTTAAAAAGTCAACGACGGTATGCTATGCATGGGCTTTAATCCAGGTCAAATATGGCTGAAAAATTGTTTACAGAAAAGTATATGCCCTACCTAAAAGTTTGTTGGTACCTGTGAGCTACATGTATCGTCTAGTTCTATCAGTCAGTTCAAGTATTGATGAAATATATGCTACCGGTACATGTATTTCTTATTTTGTTTACAGGAAAACCATTTGTTTTACTAACAAACAGTTGGATGGTATGCATGGGCTATCATCCTAATATAACATCTTAAATCATTCTTATTTTGTTCATAGCAAATAATGTCATACCAAAGTTAGTTGGATGGCATGCATGGGGTATCATCCAGTTCAAATACACAATGTGGCGCCATGTACTGACCAGTTCGGCCCAAATTCCCATCCATAGTTGGGTATTTTCCCCGCCACCCCCAAACACACCACCACCTACCAATACCACTCCCCCCCCCCACCCACATCCCCAGTCCAGTGATTTGAATTCTGTTTCATTACTGTGTGCATTTACATGTACATTGTTGAGGTGTTTTGTCATAAATACTGCTTTGCATTAGACAATTTCCAGTATCTTGTTCTGCTGACCATTAATTGATCTTTTCTTTGTTTTACAGACAACTCGTGTGAAGAGATGTCTTGATGAACTTGATGTTTCAGCTCCAATACATGTATCTTTTTCAGCGTTGGAAAAGAGAATCTATTTCAAATAAGGCTATACAATTTTGTACTAGAGCTATCTCCTTCATTTCTTGAAATCCGGGATCTCTCATATTGTATTCCTGTAATGTTCAATCTGATAAGTTGTCCACAAGTTGTAGTTAATAAGAAGACACGATAATATCACGGTCTTTAAACACAGTGTGTACCACAATGCTGTGGATATATCTAGGGAATTAATATCACTACTTTATCATAAGGTGCATGTATTATTGCATTGTCCATATTCGTTTATGCAATTATTATACCGTTTCCCCTGATGAGAACCCACGGTGATAAAAAAGAGGTTCGAAACATCGCAACATGATATATCATGGGCGGTGTCGGGTTAGCAATGTCATCATGAATATATGCATTCCTCACACATTTTGCAAGTTGTCCCTATATAGTAGTATATCTTGGAATATTGCATTTACATGTATATAATTATGGGCAAGTTACCGGTAAACTGTTTGCTTAATAAATGTGATGGTTTTATATCTATACATGTGCTGTGGTTCAATGTAATTTACACTTCAGGATATGCACACATGTATTTGATCTTTTAGTGAACCAGGTAGAAACCATGTCGGAAACCTAATGGAAACCTGTGGTTTCAGGTGGGTTTCCGGCAGTGGTTTCCAACAGGTTTACGGTGAGTTTCCGGTGAGAAATTCTCCGGAAACCTCCCGGAAACCAGTGACCTGTTTCCGGTGACCGGAAACTTAACGGAAACTGGGATGAATGAGTTTCCAACTGGTTTCCGGTGAACCGGAAACCTAATACTTTCACCCAGTGCATGAAGCGCTGGGAGAAGATCTTGGATAACTTATACTACAGTCCCGACAGTCCGGCGGCCTATAGTGCATTGTCGGCTCTCTATCGAGCGGCCAAACCCCAGGGGATACAACGTGCCCAAGTCCGAGATTGGTTAAGAAAACAAGACACCTATACCTTACATCGAGCTGTCCGTCGCCATTTTCTAAGGAACCGGGTCATCGTGGGAGGAATAGATGCCCAGTGGCAAGCGGATTTGGTCGATATGAGCGACTTTGCCAAACACAACGATGGGAATCGGTATATCTTGACGTGCATCGATATCCTATCCAAGTATGCGTGGGTGGTACCCATCCGGACGAAAACGGGGGCGAATCTCATAGTGGCGTTCAAAGACATCTTCAAGACCGGGCGCAAACCTTTGTATTTGCAAACCGGCGAAGGCACGGAATTCCTCAACAGACCGTCCCAAGCCTTTCTCAAGAAACAGAAGGTCTTCTTCTTCCATACGTACAACGAGACCAAGGCTTCCGTGGTGGAAAGGTTCAACAGGACATTCAAAGGCCGCATGTATAAATATTTCACCTATAAGAATACAAGGCGGTACATCGATGTTCTCCCGAAACTGGTGAGGGGTTACAATCGAGCCTATCATCGGAGTATAGAGAGAGCCCCATTACCGTGACCCAACGCAATGAAGCCCAAGTCCGGCGTGTCTTGTACCCCAGGCCATCGCAGCGAACGACGAAGGCGGTGTACAAGGTCGGGGACCCTGTACGGATCAGTAAAGTCAAGGGCAAGTTCGAGAAAAGTTACTTGCCCAACTGGAGCGATGAGCACTTCCTTATTAAACGGCGCCTACACCGACAGCGGCGAGTCTATGAACTGGAAGATCTTCAAGGGGAACCGTTGCTAGGGACGTTTTACGAGACGGAATTACAACCTGTCGTAAAAACACAGCAAGACTACTACACGGTGGAGCAGATTTTGAAAACGGAACGTCGACGTGGTAAACTGTTTCATTTCGTGAAATGTCAAGGTTGGCCCAGTTCCTTCAATTCCTGGGTCGCTGCCAACCAGGTGAAACGACTATAAAGCCAGACACCACTGCCGTCATCCTTCATTCCACGTCCGACCACAGTGCTATGGACCAACAGCAGCTGCCTCTGAAGACAGCGTCTCCCAAAAGGCGCAAAGCGCAAGTGGGTTTTGTGGTGATAGTGCTAACCCTGCTGAGTGTGTTGTACGGAGGTGTGTTTTACGACGTAGCCTATGTCAGCACGTTACTTAACCAACTGAGAACACCAGCCACCAGCGAAACCGGTCTACAGAGAGCACCAGTCGTATCGAACCCAGTCACCACCACCACACCCCGTGTACAAGCCACGTCGAGTGTAAGCTCTACACCTACACCAAGAACACCCACTACGTCTCAAGACCCAACGGATTTCATCCCTCACAGTGAACAGACAACGACCACCGACGTTGTACCCACCCCCATCATCATCCCTGACAGTGTACAGACAACGACGACCGACGTTGTACCCACCACCACTCCAGTTCACTCGTGCCAAATTTACAAAGCGGGTTACCACGACAACGGATACACCTCGAACCATGGACCCCCGTTGGCAGCATCCCTTCACGTGTCTCATCGCAGGACCGACGGGTTCCGGCAAAACGCACTTCGTCAGGAAGCTCCTTCAACACGCCGACAGCATGATCACCCCACCCATTGCCCGAGTCGTGTGGTGTTACGGAGAATGGCAGGCAGCGTATGCAGTAATGCCCCACATCACGTTCGTGGAAGGCCTACCCAACCTGGCCGATTTGGAACCCGACACCTTGGTGGTTCTGGATGATCTCATGGCGGAGACGGATGCGCGGGTCACCCAACTCTTTACCAAAGGCAGCCACCATCGACGGCTCAGCATCATCTACATTGTGCAGAATCTGTTCAGTAAAACAAAGAACATCGGAACATCAGCTTAAATGCCCACTACCTGGTGGTCTTCAAAACCCGAGAGATACCACTCAACTGCTGCACCTGGCGAGACAGATGTATCCCGGCCGCACACCGTTTGCGTTGGAAGCCTTCAAAGATGCGACAAACCCTCAGCACGGGTATATGCTCTTCGACCTCAAGCAAGCCACCCCCGACCACCTTCGACTACGGACCGGCATCTTCCCGGAGAGACCCACCACGTGTACTTGCAAAAATAATGTAAACACACCCACAGTGGCTCCCCCAGCTGGGATGTGTGTGTGTTTGATGATGGGGATAATAAAAACAGAATGAATACCACAACAGGGTTGACTTTGTCTCTGAGATAGATAAAAAGAGCAGAGTTGTGGGTTCTGACATTAGTTGTACATGATGTCTGCGCGAGTACGGAAGCACGCTCCCACGCTCCGTGTATTGAAGACGGCCCCACCCGAGTTGGTCCGAACCATTGTACGCGGTGCGGACCCTGACCTTGTACGCTGTCTGTGCGAGATCGGGTACAACCTGTTAAAAGGCAACGTACCACTCACTCCGGCTCAGAAGACCAAGTTGGTCAAGCATAAGACAGGTCTCCGAACCCTAGTCCAGAAGCGGGTCCCTCAAACACAAAAGAAAAAGGTGTTACAGAAAGGCGGCTTTCTCGGGGCCATCTTAGCATCGTTGGCCGCTTCCGTGTTGGGTCCAGTATTGGGTGGACTCTTCGGCCGACAATGAACCACACGAAAAAAATGGTCCTCGTCGAACCACGATTCCTTCAAAACCTCCAATCACCCTACCCTGTCCCACCTACGGCGAAGACCATAAACACCCTCGATGGAGAGATGCAACAGATCTTACAGAGACCAGGGTTAAGCGACAGTGAGAAAGTACAACGGTACAATGAGACGCTTCAACGGTACATGACGTTCATGGACCAATACAAAACCCTGTCTACCCCACCACCACCACCACCACCACCACGTGACACACCGCCGACCTCAGCACCGTTCCAACAGCCGGGTGGGGTACCACCCACAGCCCCACAGTGGGTGGAAGACGAAGTGCTGAAGAGAGTACCTGCATCGTTCAACAAAACAAGCTGGCCTGGTATTACAACGGATGAAACAGAATCCTAACATGACTTGGAATGATAAAGGCGAACTCCTGGTACAGAATCAGGTGGTTCCCGGGACCCACATGACGGATTTAGTGAATGATCTGATGCGTCAACGCAGGTCGCACACGGATCCTCGAGGATGGGAGGTCTTCGCTCAAGGCTTGAAAGACATGCATGTACCACAGGAATTGGTGGGGGAACCCCCACCGCTGGGCCTTTATGCAGCGTGACTCACCGACTCGTGCACCACGACTCTCACCACAACCTTCTTGGGAATCCGACTGGGAACCGGAGTCACCCCCCAAAACTCCACCACCACCACAACGGGCACCTTCTTTTCAAACCTTTAAAAAAGCACCCTCGATCAGGACACCCCACATCTCCAGAGCCGTGACACGTAGCAAGTCAACGCGACGAACACGACGCCGGACACAACCGCCCAAGGCCTGGAACACCTATTAAAACCAACAGCAGCAGCAGGGCAGCTCAGTCGCCATGTTTTACCTCACCCTACACAGTAACAGTTCGCTGGATGTGTTTCCTGACAACACCGTGGCCAAGTATGTCACCCAGTTACCGCAACCGTTGCATTTACCTGGACGATGGGAATGTGGCCTCGTGGATACCCAATACCCTTACTCGTGGTACAACGTGCGAGCCAATGAAGTGTGGTACGAGGTGACCTACGAAGGCAAAAACACCCGACTCACCCTGCCCGAAGGCCAATACGATACCCCCAAGGAGTTCATGGGTGGGCTGTCAAGACTGTTGCATTATAAGGCTCTACGTGAGGTCACGAATAGTTCAAAACCCATCAAAGCCTATCCCTTCAAGAATCACGTGGACTTCGATTACAACGCACACAACGACAAGGCAGAGCTTATCGTCTCCGGCAAGGCGAGTCCTATCCTACAGCAAATGCTGGGTTTCGATCTAAAGACGTTCGCTGGTCCCACCGAACACCATGGCGAGATGCCGATGGATATGAAGTCGGGCATGTACGGACTCTACGTCTACTCGGACGTGGTGGACAACCACATCGTGGGCGATATCAACACACCTCTGTTACGGGTGGTCCCCATTAAAAAGACGTATGGAGATCAAGTCACCTACAGTTTCACCCACATGCTCTACTTGCCCGTACGACAAACTGACATCAACACGATCACGGTGGATATAAGAGATGACACGGGACGACCGGTGGCATTCGAACGAGGAAAAGTGGTGCTGACACTTCATTTCGACAAGCACGTGCGCCCCACTTTGCATAATGAAAGTACCTTACGAGTGCGATGCACGCAGCTATATGGACTATTATGCCCAACAGGCCGGGAGTGGCTTTCCGGTCTTTAGCGGTGCACGCATGCAACGAGGACATGGACTGGGGAACATACTCGGCAGCATCGTCAAAACGTTCCTGCCCTTGGTGACGCGTGGGGTGAAAGCAATCGGTAAACAAGCGGTACGCAGTGGACTGGAAGTGGCCGGTGATGTCTTGGGAGGTACGGCACCCAAAGAAGCCTTGAAACGGCGGGCCAAAGAAGCGGGAGGTGTCTTGGTGGCCAAAGCACAACGCACCGTAGGGAATAAAAGAGCTGCCCCACCGAGACCACGCACCAGTCGACGACCGACCCAGCGACGACGCACATCGAAGACCCAGGATATCTTTTCTTAAAACATGTCCTTGATCCACGCCGAGTCCTGCCCATCCACCATCAGTGAATTTGATTTGTGGACCGTCCCGCCCACACAGACCAGTGCCGAACAAGGATTATGGGTGGAGCATCTCCCGCTCT
>JAVTVY010031332.1:0-11951 GCA_036873755.1 Hanleya hanleyi
GCTACAGTGAAGGTCGGCATTATTAGAAGCCTGTCGTCAATCGGCCCAACGTTATTAGACGACGGCGGCCAGTCTACGTCGTCCCAGGGGTTCGTCGGAGCGGCCAATTTTCCAGCGGAGAGCGACCCCTGGTGGCGAGGTTGTTTAACGTTGGGATATATGCAGCGAAGGATGACGTAGCGAAGGATGACGTAGCGAATACCCAACTATATTAGACTACGCTAGGATCCAGAATACGTATTCTGAATCCTAGCGTAGTCTAATATAGTTGGGTATTCGCCCAGGGTGCTTTGCGCTGTGTTCCATTTAGCCCTGTAGGGGTCAGCAGGATTCTTGCAGATTCAAAGATCTCCTCTATCTGACGGATGTATTTATCACAAAAACTTTATCTTGAAATGCACGAACAGTTTTTACAAATACTGTGAAAATATATATCTGTGAACACGGTTGACATTATTTCGCTCAGTTAGACGGTCATTATATTCATTCATCTTGATGACAGATGACCTCGGGTCAACTCCGGCACAGTCTGTGAGACCCTTACAATGCTAAATGGGAGGCGCGAATCAGAACTGCTGGCACTCGATACGATCTTGTGCTATAATCACGCCATACAAGCGATATAGTGCACCTCTTGGAGGTATAAATGGCTCCACACGGAGTCATCTGTCTACCTGGTCGTGCTTAGTGATTCCTGGATAAGTCTCAAACTATTATTTCATAATAAACTGTATTTCACGAAACATTAGGGATGTTGGTGGTTATATCCACACAAGAGTCATACTCGTGTAAACCATAGTTTCGTCAATTAAGAAAAAAAGTGTGAAAGTTACTGCTTCTCACCACCTTTAGGTTTTAGGTGAAAGTTCGACAAAATTCAACTAAGAAGTGGTGAACCGTTTTTACCTGCGGCACGCAGGTCTACGGGAGGCTCACGTTGTTGTTGTTGTTGTTGTTGTTGTTGTTCTTGTGACTTTTTGAAATGCGTATGCGCTAAGAGAGTGTGATCTCTGCCACACTTTTCTTTTCAACCTCCGATCTCACATGACAACACTGTCTTCAAGCGCGTTTGAATTCATTTGCAACTATATTCGGTGGAATGAATTATTGCTTCGTTAATTATTATATATGAGAATAGTGTCAATAACGTCAAAGGACCTACGAAGTAGGGTAGGCATTAGAACTCCGACACGCACTGAACTCTTGGACCCCCAGTTGAAATCCTGCCAATATTAAGATGGGCACGGCCCAAGTTAGAATCACTAGTGATTTTAATCAAAAATCACCAGAGATTTTCATCAAAAGTAGGTCCACTCGAAACGTGCTGGCAACAGTCCCCTAATGCACCTTCATGCCCAGTGTGAATAACGTCACAGGACATAAGAAGTAGGGTAGGCATTAGGACTCCGTCGCACGCTGAACTCTTGGACCCCCAGTTGAAATCCTGCCTATATTAAGATGGGCACGGCTCAAGTTAGATTCACCAGTGATTTTAATCAAAAATCACCAGAAATTTTCATCAAAAGTAGGTCAGCTCGAAACATGCTGGTAACAGTCCCCTGATGCACTTTAATGCCAAAAATCAAGGTTCTAATATCAACGGTAACACTCAGATATAACATATCTCTCAGATATAACATATATATAAATATTAATATTCATGTCACTGTTCCATTGTTTCTCTAGTTGTATTCCTCTTAAAATTTTGTACTCTGCCTTTGACTGGTGTTTGTACAATAAAATCTTGAATCTTGAATGCTTATTTTGCCGACGAAAGGATTCAGATGGACTCACTCATTACCGGACAATTTCAAATGGTAGCCCACTTCGAAGAGACAGAAATGACTATGTAGTATTTAATGAGTTGACACCCCTGTGCGCGAACAATACCTCGCAGTCGTGCAGTTATATTGTGCACTTTCGGTTGCATGACATTTGGCAAATAGCTATTTTGAATGATTCTCTTTCAGGACACAGCCTCTCTATCCTCATTCTCGCAAGCCAGGGCATTGATTCGCTGGTATTGATGTTCCCGTCCTCTTCCGCACTCAGAATCCCTTTAGAATAGCATTAATCACTTCCGTAAATTCAATACTTATGTGTATCAGCAGACAATGCGCAGAAACATATTACATTTGACATCATTCTCTCAAGTCGGAGCCCATTTCTGCTAGAATTTACTGGTTCTATACAAAATTTACGTTACTTTGTCAATCAGTTTACGTCATATATAGCAGATACTGGCCATAAAAACGATGTTGACCTCGTGGCCAAAAGCTAGGGCCTTTGTTTTCCTGGAGGGGTTTTCGAGTTTGATTTTGATACTTAGATACCTTTCGCATTGACCTTAACTTGGCAGTTATTTTCGCGAATGCAACAATTTGATGTATCAGAAGATAATAACGAGAATTCGACATCATTCTCTTACACACAGACCTTGTTTAGTGAACTAGCCCCGAAACTTCGCACTTGAATCACCTTCGGAATGACAAACATATTCGCAAATTGAGTATAGGAAGATATCCATATATACTGACTAGAAATGTTTCTTGTTTGCAGAATTTAATTTTAAAGAAAAGAAATTAATAAAATTAGCAACCTTCGAAAAGGCTTGGCCGAACATGTCAGATGAGATGATATTTCCTAAGAATGAAATAGTTAATCATTTATATAGAAGAAGCAAACCATGTCTTGGTATTGACTTGCTGCGTGAAAAAGAGTGGCAAGGAATTTAGTTCGCAGATGATAACGAACGTAAATGCAGAAACCTAATTAA
The DNA here is from genome assembly GCA_036873755.1 of Hanleya hanleyi. Taxonomy (NCBI): domain Eukaryota; kingdom Metazoa; phylum Mollusca; class Polyplacophora; order Lepidopleurida; family Hanleyidae; genus Hanleya; species Hanleya hanleyi. The sequence continues at coordinate 2,777 of JAVTVY010031332.1, forward strand.
TTATTTTAATCGAATATCAAGACTGTAACAGGCCTCAATTTGAATAGTGAAAAAGTGTCATTATGCCTCTTGGACAGTTCGATAAAGCCTTAAATCCCATTCCGTAGTTTCACAGATCGAAGTGATAGACCTGATACTAAATTTATTGAAAAATAACTTTGAAGGAAATATAAATTTTCCATTTTGATCTGCAAATTAAGCGAGAAGGGAGACTGAAGAGCGCAGATTTTCGCGCTATGACTAAATCCTCGAAATTTGTGTGGATTTCCAAATATTTGAAAGCCTTTTTGATTTGCAAAAAGTAACGACTGAACCGAATGTTTTGAAACTTGGCATGTGGGTTACAAGTTGAAAATTACTTCCCTAGGCATAAAAACACTGGCAGATGGCGCTTTTTTCCACAATTACCACTACCTCCGCTGATATGTCTTTCACTGTATTATTTCCACTGCCGCAGGTTTTGACTACAATGTAGTCATTTCTCACTTGTTATTTTAGCCGATTAGACTACATGACATATCTATTGCGCATCTAGAGGGATAAACACAGCAAATTACAATCAAACGGATACACACGATGCCAGAAATCGATATACAACAGCGCAGCATCTTTTTCCTGCACCTAGCTGTTCCGGTACTATACCAATCGCACGCTTTGGACCGGTATCTTGATGTATTCTATGGTTATTGGGTTGTTCTGTGCGATGAAGAAAAGGAAGGAAAATAAAGATTTGTACGCCACAGAAAACGAATTTAGAGCGGAACCTTCCATTTTCACTCTGAGATAACCCTCTTATACCACCAAGGGCGAGCGAGTACTCCTAGAGGTGCACTACCGATTGTATGCCGTAATAATGTAGGTTATACTGACTCGACCCGCACTAAAGTCTGTCCATTTCAATTAGTCGTCTACTTTGAAGCTTGTCAAAAATCAATAGTTAATCATGTAACAATTTTCTTTTTTGCAGCGTGTATAACAAACCGAACTCTACAAAATGACTATCATTTCTCTGTGATATCGATAATATATCACGCTTGATCTAACTTTTTAATTCTCTCCATATAAAACGCCAGTACAGTTGTTTATGTACCGGGCCTCAATTACATAGCGAGACGTAATAATGTATTCATGCTCACTGGCACAAAGGTCATTGATGCCGAATACAGTAATAACAGGCGGTTCTTGGGAGTGTCGCTTATATCCCATGCCCAGTGAAATGGTAAAATGATAAACCGCACACACCTCTATGACCATACACGGAATTGCTGACCTTTGTACTAGACAACACGAATACATTACGACGTCTCCCTATGTAATTGAGCCCTGGTACGTGAAACAACTGTACTGGAGTTTTATATGGAGAGAGTTACAAAGTTATTTCAAGCGTGATATATCATCGATATCACAGAGAAATGGTAGTCATTTTGTAGAGTTCAGTTTGTTCTACACGATGCAAAAAAGAAAATTTGTGCGGAGTTAACGGCTGATTATTGACAAGCTCCAAAGTAGACGACTAATTAAAATGGACAGACTATAGTATGAATTCATATTAGCATCCATGTTGAAACATCTTTCAAGCACAGTATCACGGCGCAACTCCGAATAGCACATGTCAGCTGTAGGACTTCCGTTGCCAGGGAACACCTCAAATTAGACGAGATTTTTCCGGGGCAGAATCCAGGGAATATAAAATTCATTTAGATGTAAGTTTTATCTCATGATGAGAGAGAAATTCAACGAGGACTATGTGAGAGGACAAACATTCTGTAGTATGTGCTGTGTCTCACGTCCGGTGGATCAAGGTTTACAGCTGAGAGTAAATCCCTACACCATCAATGCGCAAGATCAAATGACTTCGACGGAATTATAGGTCGAGCAGTCGTGAAAGATTACTTCTGCGGCATAGGCCGAGCAGAAATGAAATGAAATACCTGGTTGAACTTAGTATTTTCCGTTCCGAGATAGACGAGACTGGACATTCATCAAGCCTCGATCTGTTTTCCGCTTTTTACAAACACATCTAATCTCGCCCACAGGCAACAAAAATGTAATGAGCTGTCACATTATTATGCGCGCGGTTTATCACGCGAAATGTGTCATACAACTTTGGCCAGGCATGCCATTATACATTTCAAGTATGTCATAAATAACACCAGTATACGGTACGATATTAAGACAAACTGACTCTTTTTGGTCAGAGAAGTTTAACAAAATCTACAGAGCACGGCGCGGACTTCTCAATAAAACAAGCGTTCAATTGGAGATACAGGGTGGGGCTCAGTTCCGTGGGTGGGGTGGGGATATACTCCATGGTGTGGTGGAAGAGTCCAATCTATGCAGTATCAGATATGCTATCTGAAAATACCAGCATATGGGGTCGGGCGAGGCTTAGTTTCGGAGATAGAGGGTGGGGCTCTGTTCCGAGGGTGGGGGAGAGGGGAGAGAGGATAGTAGTATATAAAGGCTATTTCAACGCATATTTTGCCGGGGGAGGCAACTCTTGGATCCACCAGGGGGCGCCACCAGCTCAAGAGACCAAAACTACCTCCAGCACAGAAGAGTTCCAATCTAGGGGGGAGGTAACTCTGGGTATTTTTGGAAAAAGTCACCGAGGCCTGGGTAGGCCCATAGGCCTATACTGCATGGCTATGGGTGTATAGGTCCATACGGGGTGGACGTTTTGGGATCTAGGTGGGCCACTAATGGTCCGATGGGGTCGAGTGAGGTATCAATGGGAAACCTATGTGAGGGGGCAACCGATGGGGTGGATGTGGGGTAGGAATATCGTCATTCTGCGCATGCGCAATAGACAAAGTGTATGGAAATAGACGTTTTGGGATCTAGGGGAGCCACTAGTGGGCCGATTGGATCGAGTGAGGTATCAATGTGAAGCCTATGTGAGGGGGCATCTGATGTGGTGAGTGCGGGGTTGAAATATCGTCACTCTGCGCATGCGCAGTGGACAAAGGGTATGGAAATAGACGTTTTGGGGTCTAGGTGGGCCACTAGTGGGCCGATGGGATCGAGTGAGGTATCTATGTGAAGCCTATGTGAGGGGGCTAGACTAGGGTGTCGTTTCCATTCTGCTGCGCAGGTCACGTGGGTTGTGACGTCACTTCCGGGTTTCACCTCCAAACCCAGAAGAGTTCCAATTTCCCCCTCAGGACCTTATTGACCGTATAAGTTCATTAATAGTATCTGTGTTCAAGAAAACTGATCGTAGATATATTAATGTCGGAAGCCATAAAGCATTCTTTAGCTCGACTACATACAAGAGATATCATTCATGGGATGTTTCTTTGTTTATGAAGTTGCTTGAATTTCTCAATAATATCTATGTGAAATTTGGCAACACAATATATCAGCAGCATATAGGTATTCCAATGGGTACTAATTGTGCACCCCTGTTGGCTGACCTATATCTGTTCTCTTATAAATATATGACTATATGCAGGCGCTTTCAAAAACCGATCCATCCAAAGCCCGTTCCTTCTCATTCACCAAACGCTATATAGACGATCTTCTCGCTATGGATAATCGCTATATAAATGACGCAGTGAAGGATATATATCCACCTTCACTGGATTTGAAGGAAACAGATAACCCTACAGGCACATCTTATTTAGATCTCTACCTCTATAAAAATGAAGCGGGCATTCTCTCGTCAGAGCTTTATATGACAAAGAGATGATTACAATTTCGACATCGTAAACTATCCCTTTTTGGATAGTAATATTCCAGTGGGACCTGCATATGGCGTATACATATCTCGCTTAGTAGCATTTGCAGGTCCTGTGTTAAATGTGACGATTTTAACCAACGTCACAAAACATTGTTGCAGAAACTTATAAAACAGGGCTATTCCACAAAGCGCCTCCACTCAAAGTTTCTCAAATTTGGCGATACATATCGCATGCTGATAGCAAAATACGAACGTAGCGTGCAAGATCTATGGGGCTACGTTTCGTAACGTGTCTAATTCCGCTTAACCCGGGGCTAGGGGCCGTATGAGCCCATGTACTTCAAGATCCTCATGGTACTCATATGAACAGTCACAATCAAAGCGTGACTGAGGTATATCATTTTTAGATGACGACTCTATAACGAATATTATGGATTAAGAATACTGATCAGCGATACGGATTTGATATTTTTGGAACATCATGTCTTGCCGGCATCATTGAAAACTATTGACCGCTTCTCTCTTGCAGGAAACAAGCCTATGTTTATGTATACTATGATTGTCTTTTTGAATTTGGTGCTAATACTGTTATATGGAAAATGGAATAGGTCTTTGGATTATGGACACGGATATTCTCTAATGGACGACGGCTGGATTATGAATAGTAATGGACTGGGCAGCATAGTGGAAACCAAAGGCAGTCAGTACCCTATCCGACGTGTGCAAACCAAACTGTTCTCTGTGTCTGCTGGAAATATGAGCGCCAGCAAAGACAACCTGTTCCTGGGGGAACTACCCAAGCGATTGATCCTGGCCTGTGTGCAAAATACCAGTTTCAGTGGAGCCTACCCAGAGAATCCGTTTGACTTTAAACATTTCGGCATCAATTTTGTGGCCCTGCATGTGGATGGACAACAGGTGCCAGCCACGGCCTTACCCCCGAACTTTGGGCGCGCGAATTTCATTCGAGCCTATCAGAGCCTGTTTACAGCCACCGGTCAAATCAACCAAGACGAAGGGAATTTCATCAGTCGGGAGGACTGCGGGAACGGATACACGTTGTTCTGTTTCGATCTGACCCCCACCTTAGAGAACGACCATCAGCTGGCCCTGGCCAAGCAAGGCAACTTACGGTTGGAAATCCACTTTCTACGAGCCCTCCGGAGCACCGTCAATGTGATCTGCTACGCCGAGTTTGACAACATCATTCAAGTGGACAAGGCGCGCAACGTCCTGTGTGACTTCTCCACCTAACATGGATACAGACCAGATAGCCACCGTGCTGGAGAATGACCCAGAGACACGTATGGTCTTTCAAGGGGTGTTCGCCCGAGATGTGTTCCCATTAGACCGTATGTATCCTGCTGCTTACGTTCTCAACACGGACCGATGGATCGGCCCGGTGAACATTGGGTGGGCGTGTACTTGACAGAACAGCAGGGCGAATACTTTGACCCTTACGGCCTGCCACCCCTCCATCCCGATTTAACAGACTTCATGGATCAAGGCACAGAGACGTGGTGTTGGAACAGTCAAACGTTGCAAAGCCTGGCCAGTAGCGTGTGCGGACAATATTGCTTGTTTTACCTGTACCATCGATGCCGGGAAAGACCCTTATCTACCATCGTACAGATGTTTGACGAGTACCCCAAGGCCGAGGACCGCGATGTACTCGTATATGACTGGACCGCCCATCATTTCAATGTACAAGCCCCGTTCTGGGCTTAAGTTCTTTCAATGTACACACGCCCGCTGTTCTGGGCTTCAGTTTACAAGCCCCCTGTTCTGGGCTTCAGTTCTTTCAATGTACAAGCCCCCTGTTCTGGGCTTCAGTTCTTTCAATGTACAAGCCCCTTGTTCTGGGCTTGAGTTTTCACGTGGTTGTTCTCACGTTGTTGTTGTTACTGAATAAAAAAAATGAGATCTCACCAAAAAAACCCTGTCTTGTGTGTTTCATTCATAATGCATAAATGCCCAATGTGGAGATTCAGTCAAACTGAAATCAGTGGTGTAGGATGGGGCCAAAATGTAACCCATCAATGTTAGAATGCAAGCGCACTATAGTAAAATAGAGAGCCAATGAAATCAGCGCACAGACCAAGTACGTGTTTTGGTCTAGGTTTGGAGCGGGCATTTCATTGAGGTGCGTGTAAAGGAAGACGGTGAGATGTACCTAGTACCCGTCCATTGGTTCTTTTCTCGATCGCTCATTGGCTCTTTTTTCTCGACCGCTGATTGGTCCAAATGGAACTGCCCATCCTTCCCAGGTTAATTTACAATCCCCTTTTCTTTGACCTTTTGATCCGACATGCTTCCGCGCACTGCCGGTGATGACGCGCACTTCCGGAGAACGCGCGCGCGCGCACGCTGCGGCCGGGGTGGGCCGGGCCGGGGCCGGGAAAGTTGGAGGTAGTGTTTGAGCATTCTGAAAAACCGGAAGTGACGTCACACACTTGCGCAGACCCACCAAACCACGTGAACGCCATTGTGGGGAAAAACCCCAGTACATGACACGGAGAGACACAGACAAGTCTAGACATGTCCAAAGGTCACGCCCCATTCACCCCAACCGGAAGTGACGTCACACACTTGCGCAGACCCACCAAACCACGTGAATGTTAGTCCAGGTGGATGCTCCCCCACATAGGATTCACATGGATACCTCACTCGACACAATAGGCCCATGAAGGGCCCACCTAGACCCCAACACGTCTATTTCCATACCCTTTGGCTACCGCGCATGCGCAGAATGACCCTATTTCTACCCCACATCCACGCCATCAGATGCTCCATTACATAGGCTTCACATGGATACCTCACACCACCCATTCGAACCGTGAATAGCCCATCTCTAACCCAAACACACCCACACACACACCCCCAAAAATGCCTGCTTTCTATACTACGGCCAGTCTGCGCATGCGCAGACTATTGACAACGTACGAACCATTAGTGTAGTCAAGTGCTGCTGCATGAGAGCTTCACATTGATACCTCACTCGACCCCATCGGACCATTAGTGGCCCACCTAGATCCCAACACGTCCACCCCGTATGGACCCATACACCCATAGCCATGCAGTATAGGCCTATGGGCCTACCCAGGCCTCGGTGACTTTTTTCAAAAATTTCACCGTTTCGTGCCGGGACACTTCCTATCATGTTCTAAATGACGAGACTAAGAAAACAAATCCAAACAACCCTACCGCGAATGTATAGAAGTAGGTTTCCCAATGGGACAAACATTGGTCCTATACCCCCAGTATGGGACTATATGGGTCTATATGGGTCTCGGTGACTTTTTCAAAAATTTCACCGTTTCGTGCCGGGACACTTCCTATCATGTTTGTCTTGACGAGACTAAGAAAACAAATCCAAACAACCATACCGCAAATGTCTAGAAGTAGGTTTCGCAGTGGGACAAACATTGGTCCTATACCCCTAGTATGGGACTATATGGGTCTCCCTGAACTTTTTCCAAAAATTTCAACGATTCGCTCCGCGACACTTCCTATCATGTTTGTCTTGACGAGACTAAGAAAACGAGACCCACAACCTATACCGCAAATGTCGAGAAGTAGGTTTCCCAGGATGGTCCTATACCCCCATACCCCATATAGGCATTTTCACGTAATTTAGGATAAAGTCCGTGTTCCGTATTTTTTCAGGAACAATTTTACATACACCCACCCTGGAACTAGGGGGAGATAACTCTATTGATAGGCAAGTCCCGTTAAGCCCGGCGACCTATATACCCCCCATACCCCATATAGGCATTTACCCGGATTGTCCGATAAAGTCCGTGTTCCGTTTTTTTTTTTTTCAGGAAAAATTTTACATGCACCCACCCATGACTGGATGCCCCTTCACATAGGCTTCACATTGATACCTCATACAACTCCATCGGTCCATTAGGGGCTCCCCTAGATCCCAAAACGTCTATTTCCATACCCTTTTCCCACAATTCCCTGTCTGCGCATGCGCAGAATGGTGACAACGCTCGAGCCACTAGTCCAGTCAGATGCCCCCTCACATAGGCTTCACATGGATACCTCATACGACTCCATCGATCCATTAGGGGCTCCCCTAGATCCCAAAACGTCTATTTCCATACCCTTTTCCCACAATTTCCTGTCTGCGCATGCGCAGAATGGTGACAACGCCCGAGCCGCTAGTCCAGTCAGATGCCCCTTCACGAATGCTTCACATGGATACCTCATATGACCCCATTGGACCATTAGGGGCTCCCCTAGCTCCAAAACGTCTATTTTCATACCCTTTGGCCACCGCACATGCGCAGAATGCCGATATTTCAACCCCACACCCAGCCCATCAAATGCCCCTTCACGAATGCTTCACTTTGATACCTCACTCGACCCCACTGGACCATTAGTGGCTCCCCTAGCTCCAAAACGTCTATTTTCATACCCTTTGGCCACCGCGCATGCGCAGAATGCCGATATTTCAACCCCACACCCAGCCCATGAGATGCCCCTTGACGAATGCTTCACTTTGGTACCTTACTCGACCCAATCGGACCATGGAGCGTATTTCCAGTCTGGGGACTACTTTTTCTCCGCCGAAGCTTTCTTCCGCGACCGCATCACCGCCAGACCGCATCACCGCGGAAGAATACACTGGGACCTTTGACCTGGGTCACGTGATATGCAAATTTCTGAGGTCAAAGGTCAATGGGACTCGATTTACGGATTTGAAAAAAATACTCGCTTCTGATTGGATCCTTGAGCTGGTGGCGCCCCCTATCGACCGTAATTTGAGGGTTCCCGATTGCGATTTAACATGGACCAACAGATGGCGAATTTTCCCGGTGCCCAAAAAATAGGGCTCGAACGGTGTTTACACTACTACTAATGTGTTAAACTTGGCAGTACTTGCAGCCAGTGGTTAACGATTATTAAGGGAGTGCCCCAAGGGTCTATCTTAGGCCCGCTTTTATTCAATATCTTTCTAAATGATATTTTTAGCTTTGTCAAAAAAATCTACATTATATAATTATGCTGACGACAATACTATCTCACGGTCCCATAAAAATCTTAATATTATGGTAAAAGATCTCCAAGATGACAGTGAGATTCTGATTGATTGGTTTCATGTAAATGGCATGCAGGCTCATCCTGATAAATTTCAAGCCATGAATGTTGGGGAAAAAAACAATGATGTGTGTGAGTCAGTGAATATTAAAGGAGAGATAATTAGGTGTCAAGAAAGTGCAAAGTTGTTGGGCGTACATTTTGATTATCTCCTTAAGTTTGACTCTCACATATCTAACCTGTGTAAGAAAGCCGGTCAACAATTAAATGTTCTCGCCAGGCTAAGTCACATGTTATCGACCAACACTAAGCTTCTCATTTACAAATGTTTTATTCGTTCGAATTTTAATTATTGTCCTTTAGTCTGGCACTTCTGCAGTAAACAATGTAATGTAAAAATGAAAAAAACTTCAATATAGAGCACTACGTTTTTTTTATCGGGAT
>JAVTVY010031333.1:0-13345 GCA_036873755.1 Hanleya hanleyi
GGCCTGGATGCAGCGGACCCAGCAATCGCCGAGTGGCCCACCACCTTCTTGGGAAGCCGCGTGGGAACCGGAGTCATCCCCCAAAACACCACCAAAAAGGGCACCTTCTTTTCACGCCTTTAAAAAACCACCCTTGATCAAGACACCCCACATCTCCAGAGCCGTGACACGTAGCAAGTTACCGCGACGAACACGACGACGGACACAACCGCCCAAGGCCTGGAACACCTATTAAAACCAACAGCAGCAGCAGGACAGCTCAGTCGCCATGTTTTACCTCACCGTACCCAGTAACAGTTCGCTGGATGTGTTTCCTGACAACACCTTGGCGAAGTACGTGACCCAGTTACCGCAACCGTTGCATTTACCTGGACGCTGGGAATGTGGCCTCGTGGATATTCAATACCCTTACTCGTGGTACAACGTGCGAGCCAATGAAGTGTGGTACGAGGTGACTTACGAAGGCAAAGACACCCGACTCACCCTCCCCGAAGGCCAATACGATACTTCCAAGGCGTTCATGCGGGGACTGACAAGACTGCTGCATTATAAGGCTCTACGGGAGGTCACGAATGTTTGAAAATCCATCAAAACCTTTCCCTTCAAGAATCACGTGGACTTCGATTACAACGCACACAACGACAAGGCACATATCATCCTCACCGCCAACGTGAGTGTAGTACTATCTTACAGCAAAATGCTGGGTCTCACTCACTCGACGTACACGGGTCCATCCGAGGACCATGGCCAGATCCCGATGGATATGAAGTCGGGTATGTACGGACTCTACGTCTACTCAGACGTGGTCGACAACCACATCGTGGGCGATATCAACACACCTCTGTTATGGGTGGTCCCCATTAAAAAGAAGTATGGAGATCAAGTCACCCACAGTTTCACCCACACGCTCTACCTACCCGTACCACAAGCCGACATCAACACTATCACGGTGGATATAAGAGATGACACGGGACGACCGGTGGCATTCGAACGAGGAAAAGTGGTGCTGACACTTCATTTTCGACAAGCACGTGCTCCCCACCTTGTATAATGAAGGTGCCTTACGAGTGCGATGCAAGCAGCTATATGGACTATTATGCCCAACAGGGCCGAAGTGGCCTTCCGCATGCAACGAGGTCACGGGTTGGGAAACATACTCGGGAGCATCGTCAAAACATTCCTGCCCTTGGTGACGCGTGGGGTGAAAGCAATCGGCAAACAAGCGGTACGCAGTGGACTGCAAGTCGCCGGTGACAAAGAAGCCTTGAAACGGCGGGCCAAAGAAGCGGGAGGCGTCTTGGTCGCCAAAGCACAACGCACCGTAGGGAATAAAAGACCTGCACCACCGAGACCACGCACCAGTCGACGACCGACCCAGCGACGACGCACATCGAAGACCCAGAATATCTTTTCTTAAAACATGTCCTTGATCCACGCAGAGTCCTGCCCCTCCACCAACAGTGAATTTGATTTGTGGACCGTCCCGCCCACACAGACCAGTGCCGAACAAGGATTATGGGTGGAGCATCTCCCGCTCTCCAGCATCAACGAAACAGGACCCATCGAGTTCACCATCAGTAATGCGGATACGGCCTATGTGGATTTAGCCCATACACACTTGTATGTGAAAGCCAAGGTCGTCAATGGGGATGGCTCCAGAATCGTCGACCAAGCAACGGTGGGCCCGACGAATCTCTGGCTGCACTCTATGTTTCAACAGGTGGATATTTTTCCCAGCGACAAACTCATCAGTGACTCGACCAATACGTACCCCTATCGAGCCTACATCGACACGCTGTTGACGTATGGACGAGAGGCTAAACAATCTCAGCTGACAGCCGCTTTATTCTACCAGGACACAGCCGAGCACATGGGCGTAGAGAACGACAATGCGGGATATAACAAACGGAAGGCTTTGACCGCGAACGGCATCTCGGTGGATCTCATGGGTCGACTGCACGCAGACATGTTCATGCAAGACCGGTACCTCTTGAACAAGATCCCCATCAAAATTCGACTGATACGGGCGCCTCCGACCTTCGCCTTGATGGCCACTAACGTAGAGGGGCATGCTGCTGACTATAAGATTGTCATCCAAGACGCAGTCCTGTATGTCCGAAAAGTGAAACCGAATCCAGCCATTCAATTGGGACACCTCAAAGCCTTGGAAACAAAACCAGCTCAGTACCCTATCCGGCGTGTGCAAACCAAAGTGTTCTCTGTGTCGGCTGGAAATATGAGCGCCAACAAAGAAAACCTGTTCCTGGGGGAACTACCCAAGCGATTGATCCTGCCCTGTGTGGAAATTACAAGCGTCTAATCCGTCATCCATAATTCAGCCGTCGTCCATTAGAGAATATCCGCGTCCATAATCCAAAGACCTATTCCATATTCCATATAACAGTAATAGCACCAAATTCAAAAAGACAATCATAGTATACATAAACATAGGCTTGTTTCCTGCAAGAGAGAAGCGGTCAACAGTTTTCAATGATGCGGCAAGACATCATGATGTTCCAAAAATATCAAATCCGTATCGCTGATCAGTATTCTTAATCCATAATATTCGTTGTAAAGTCGTCATCAAAAGAATGATGTATCTCAGTCACGCTTTAATTGTGACTGTTCATATGAGTACCATGGGGATCTTGAAGTACATGGGTTCATACGGCCCCTAGCCCCGGGTTAAGCGGAATTAGACACAAGTTACGAAACGTAGCGCCATAGATCTTGCACGCTACGTTCGTATTTTTTTATCAGCATGCGATATGTATCGCCAAATTTGAAAAACTTTGAGTGGAGGCGTTTGGTTGAATAGCCCTGTTTTATAAGTTTCTGTAACAATGTTTTGTGACGTTGATTAAAATCGTCACATTTAACACAGGATCTAGCAAATGCTACTAAGCGAGATGTGTATACGCCATATGCAGGTCCCACTGGAATATTACTGTCCAGAAAGGGATAGTTTACGATATCGAAATTGTAATCATCTCTTTTGTCATAAAGTCGACGCGAGAGAACGCCCGCTTCATTTTTATAGAGATATAGATCTAAATGCGATGTGCCTGTAGGGCTGTCTGTAGTTTCCTTCAAATCCAGTGACGGTGGATATATATCCTTCACTGCGTCATTTATATAGCGATTATCCACAGCGAGAAGATCGTCTATATAGCGTTTGGTGAATGAGAAGGAACGGGCTTTGAAAGGATCGGTTTTTGAAAGCGCCTGCATATAGTCATCGCCATATACCAGTTTCAGCGGATCCTATCCAGAGAACCCGTTTGACTTTAAGCATTTCGGCATCAATTTTGTGGCCTTGCATGTGGATGGACAACAGGTCCCAGCTACGGCCGTAACACCGAACTTTGGGCACGCGAATTTCATTCGAGCCTATTAGAGCCTGTTTACAGCCACCGGTCAAATCAACCAGGACGAGGGGAATATGATCAGTCGGGAGGACTACGGGAACAGATACACGTTGTTCTGTTTCGATCTGACCCCCACCTTAGAGAACGACCATCAGCTGGCCCTCGCCAAGCAAGGCAATTTACGGTTGGAAATCCACTTTGCACGAGCCCTCCGAAGCACCGTCAATGTGATCTGCTACGCCGAGTTTGACAACATCATTCAAGTGGACAAGGCGCGCAACGTCCTGCGTGACTTTGCCACATAACATGGATACAGACCAGATAACCACCGTGCTGGAGAATGACCCAGGGACACGTATGGTCTTTCAAGGGGTGTTCGCCCGAGATGTGTTCCCATTAGACCGTATGTATCCTGCTGCTTACGTTCTCAACACGGACCCGATGGATCGGCTCGGTGAACATTGGGTGGGTGTGTACTTGACAGAACAGCAGGGCGAATACTTTGACCCGTACGGCCTGCCACCCCTCCATGCCGATTTAACAGACTTCATGGATCAAGGCACAGAGACGTGGTGTTGGAACAGTCAAACGTTGCAAAGCCTGACCAGTAGCGTGTGCGGACAATATTGCTTGTTTTACCTGTACCATCGATGCCGGGGAAGAACCTTATCTACCATCGTACAGATGTTTGACGAGTACTCAAAGGCCGAGGACCGCGATGTACTCGTATATGACTGGGCCGCCCATCATTTCAATGTACAAGCCCAGTTCTGGGCTTAAGTTCTTTCAACGTACAAGCCCTCTGTTCTGGGCTCAAGTTCTTTCACGAAAAGCCCCCTGTTCTGGGCTTAAGTTCTATCAATTTCAATGTACAAGCCTCCTGTTCTGGGCCTCAGTTTTCACGTGGTTGTTCCCACGTTGTTGTTGTTAGTTATTATTGAATAAAAAACAAAATGAGATCTCACTAAAAAAAACCTGTCTTCTATATGAGCATAATGCATGAAGGCTATAACAGACATGTGGGTATTCGGTGAAACTGGCTTTGAACACCGTGGGTAAAGTAGCCAATCAGTGGCCTAGGATGGGGCCAAAGGTAACCCATCAATGTCCAGAAAACAATACCCGGATGTACAAGAACTCGGATGTAGGCGCGCACGTAGGGGAAAGCTTCCTAGTTCCCGGATGTAGGCGCATACGCGAGCGAAATTCTAGTACCCGCCCATTGGTTCTTTTATCGATCGCTCATTGGCTCTTTTTCTCGACCGCTGATTGGTCCAAATGGAACTGCCCATCCTTCCCAGGTTAATTTACAATCCCCTTTTTGTGTTCAAGCTGTGTATATCGATGCCGCAACATTGTTGCCCAACCTTGCCGAAAGGAAGACCTTTGACTTTTTGACCTGGATGTGACCTTTGACCTTTTGACCCGAAATTCACCAGCGCACTTCCCCGCGCGCGCGTGTGCGGCCGGATAACCCGCGCGCGCTGCGGCCGGGCCGGGCCGGGCCGGGCCGGGACGGGCCGGGCCGGGGAAAGCCCGGATGTTGAAGAGGTCCCGGATGTTGAAAAGTTCCCGGATGTTGAAGAGGTCCCGGATGTTCTCGTACATGCATTCCATACGTCAAAGGAAAAAAATAGAACCCTTCTGTGTTCGGAGGTCATTCTGAAAACTGGAAGTGACGTCACATACCACCCACCAAACCACGCGACCTGAGCAGCAGAATGTTGAACACGAACGACACACTAGTCCAGGCGGATGCCCCCTCACATATGCTTCACATTGATACCTCACTCGATACAATCGACCCACTAGTGGCACACCGAGACCCAAACACGTCTATTTCCATACGCTTATCCCACGATTCCATGTCTGCGCATGCGAAGAACGTCGAAAACGAACGACACACTAGTCCAGGTGGATGCTCCTTCACGAATGCTTCACATTGATAACTCACTCGACTCCAATCGGCCCACTAGCGGCCCACCTAGACCCCAACACGTCTATTTCCATACACTTTTCCCACGATTCCCTGTCTGCGGATGCGCAGAACGGCGACAACGAACGGCACACTAGTCCAGGCGGATGCTCCTGCACGAATGCTTTACATTGATACCTCACTCGATCCAATCGGCCCACTAGCGGCCCACCTAAACCCCAAAACGTCTATTTCTGTACCCTTTTCCCACAATTCCCTGCCTGCGTATGCGCAGAATGTTGAAAACGAACGATACACTAGCCCAGGTGGATGCTCCCTCACGTATGCTTCACATTGATACCTCATACGACTCCATCGGCCCATTAGTGGCCCACTTAGACCCCAAAACGTTTATTTCCATACCCTTTCTCTACTGCCCATGCGCAGAATGACGTCAGTTCCACGTCACTCCCAGCCCGTTGGATACTCCCTCACGTATGCTTTACATTGATACCTCACTCGACCCAATCGGTCCATTAGCGGTCCCTACAGATTGCCGAACATTCTCACGAAAACCCACGTATTTGGGACTACTTTCGGTCCGCGGAGGCAGACCGCATCACCGCGGAGGAATCCATGCCCCCGAGGTCACGCCCTATTCATCCAGACCGGAAGTGACGTCATACACTTGCGCAGAACACTCCTGCACACACTCCTCAGGACCTCCTCATACCTGCGCACAACACTACCGCGCACACACACTCCACAATTCCTGCGCATGCGCAGTGAGGCGCCAAAGGCTCGAAATGCGTATAGCCTACTACTCCCCAACTTGCCTAATTTTGCCACAGTTTAAAAGTTATAAATGATTTTAGTTGAATGAGTCTAGATTTTCAGATTTATTGGAGTTATTTCAATTGAATTCATCAGGAACCCATTTTGAGAACGAAATAAATCATTGTTGGGTTGAAGTCTATATTGTAAGGATAAGAAAACGCTTAACTTTAGAAGATATTTCACAAAAAATGTTCATAAGTAATCCAATTAATTTCATCAGAATATCAAAATGTCTTTCAAAAATATATAAGTATAAGTATTCTTCTTACCTATACTCTTATCAAATATTAACCCTATCTTTTTCCAGCCTGTAAATAACAAGAGATCTCGCAGCAGGTCTGCTCTCGCTCGATAGTGTGGGTTCACGTGTATGGTGTGTGAGGTTCCGTGGACTTTTTTGCAGGACTCCAAGTCGATGGTCAAATGTGGGAGGTGAATGACATTCGTCAGGGCAGAGACGGACGACTGGGGGCCACACTTCAACACGGTGATCAGACCATATATACCGTCGTCTATCATACTGCACACTGAAATGTATTGGAAATTCAATGTAATGTATCACATGCTGCATTTACATGACAGTCGGCTTCCGGAAAAGCTAATAGCAAATGGAAGAAAAGGTCAATCAAACAAATAAAGTGAAACCTTATCGCCACCATCCGTTGAGACGAACAGTAGAGCAATGTTCTTTTAGAGGCAACACAGACTATTGTTTACTTCAGGATAACTGGTCAGTGATTACGGTTGTTGCCATCGTCGTATGTATTTTATATGATGCGTATCAGCTACAATAAAAATATGACTGAGATACAAATCATCACAGGAATAATGTTTTTGTTCTTGTGATATTTTTAAATATGCAGTTACAATATTGGCCTGTGGGGTCATATGACTTCTTATCAGTACGCCGATATCATTTCCCATAACCTGTATATGTTGCGTTTAATTAGATTCATTCGTAAAATATCTCTTTAATGTTTCATTTATCGTTTAAGACGTTGTACGAGTAAACTTCTGTGCATCTTGTTGACAGCAGTCCTATAGCAAGTAAAACCATTTTGCGAAAAATACTGGCTGCTATTTAAAACAAATCCGGTGTTGAAATATGTGGATACTAAAAAGACTGTCTTGCAGAAGAACATGATGCGAATGGATATATGCAGTGAAGACGTATCACCTGAGATTCTGAAACAGGATACTGGCCTCTTGCATATCGCTCCAATTGATATGGATTTGGTAGTAGGAGCGGGATGACGTCTTTTCAGTGTCATTGAAAAATGTTGACAGCTTGTATTTATATATATTAGTATTTCGTTATTTTTTGTATTACACTATCTTATTATTGCACATAGTCTAGTCGCATGCGGGATTCGAACCACCGACCATCAGAGTAAGGCCAGCGGGCCTTCCACAGAAAAAGGAGGTAGAAGACCGGTAGTCTTGAAAGCGAACATACACTTTTCACTCCTTGGTTGAATGGTTCCCCACATGTAGTCACCTATTGTATGTATCTTACATGACGGATTTGCCATACAAAACCCCTCTGATGACCGTAATGACACAGCTTCAATAGCTGAATGCATATTATATATTGGATGTTTGCTTGCTTGAACTTTGGTGCTAACATTGACTAGTGAATTTGGTATTTCAAATATGGACGTGGAAATTCTTAATGAATGACGGCTAGCTACTGAATGTCGGATTTGACGCTTGGATTCTGAAAAGTTCTCAAAACGAAGTAAATATTAAGCAGTGCTAACGAAACACTACACCAGATTAGACTATATAGATATACTGCTTCATCACATATGAATCTTATGCCTTCAATTACCGCGAAATAGATATTCAACAATATAAACTCCATATTTGTGTAATGGATAATGGTGAGACGAGATACGTGTTTCGAACACACGAAGTATAGAGAGTATACGTAGTCGTATACCTAACACCGACCAATTCAGACGAAACGCAATACCGCAATCAGAAGGGATGAGGTACCCACCGGTTTTTGGTGCGTGAAGTTTGCCGCTAGAATTCCACGATCGCCAAACGAGCTGTAGATCATTTTTGGGATAATAATTTACGGCTTCTGTCACAGTGTTCGTGATCTTCGTCCAGTTCAGACCATTATCTATTATGACACCTTAAAATATCAATATCAGTAAGCAGAGTCATTCCACAGAAACATATACAGATACATTGGAAAGAGAAAATACTGTTCAGGTGCATAAATATATACCTATAGACCGATATGCTTACATAGTACAGACATCCAAGGCACAATGGGGGCTCCAAACACATGCACAAAATTTACTCGTGTGGTTATTTGCACGTGTGCATATTTACGTCTGCGTGTAAACGTATAATTTGCGAACGTTCACATGGGTATAACAAGAAGTTAGTAAAACAAGATGCAAATTATAATTGAACCTATCAGTTCAAAGGTCAAAAGTTATGGATTAAACAGGTACCTTTTATGCTCAATTATTCAAGTGATCGTCGTCAAATTTCACAGGTGGTTTACTCTTGTAAGTTGAATAAAGCCCATAGATTTTACAGTCACAATACCAAGGGTCAAATGTTGACAAGACCCAAAAGGAAGTACGGTCAAAGTGTCCATGTCACCAAAAAATATTCTGTTTGTCGGAACAAATTTCTAGGGATATGGGGAATAAGTGTTCCACTGAACATTTTTTTTGTATCAAAACATGACTGAACAGTAGTAGTATATAAAAGTTAAATTCCCGCTCTTTTATGCAAATTTGTGGAGCATGTGTGGAGCTCTCGTCCAATCAGAAGCGAGTATTTCAAATCCGTCACGGATCTCTCAGCCAATCAGAAGCGAGTATTTCAAATTGACCAAAAAGCTACCTCCAGCACAGGAGAGTTCAAATTTTTCCAGGTCAAAAATAGTTCCATGTATTCATCCGCGGTGATGCGGTTTTGGTGGTGATGCGGTCGCGGGAAAAAGCTTCCGCGGAGAAAAAGTAGTCCCTAGATAAAATGGTCCGATGGGGTCGAGTGAGGTATCAAAGTGAAGCTTATGTGAAGGGGCATCTAATGGGCTGGGTGTGGGGTTGAACTATCGGTATTCTGCGCATGCGCGATGGCCCAAGGGTATGAAAATAGCCGTTTTGGAACTAGGGGAGCCACTAATGGGCCGATGGAGTTCTATGAGGTATCAAAGTGAAGCATTTGTGAAGGGGCATCTGATGGGCTGGGTGTGGGATTGAAATATCGGCATTCTGCGCATGCGCGGTGGCCGAAGGATATGGAAATAGACGTTTTGGAGCTAGGGGAGCCCCTAATGGACCAATGGGGTCGAGTGAGGTATCAAAGTGAAGCATTCGTGAAGGGGCATCTAATGGGATGGGTGTGGGGTTGAAATATCGGCATTCTGCGCATGCGCGGTGGCCCAAGGGTATGGAAATAGACGTTTTGGGAGCTAGGGGAGCTACTAATGGTCCGATGGGGTCGAGTGAGGTATCAATGTGAAGCCTAGGTGAAGGGGTATTTGGTGGCTGGGTGGGTGCATGTAAAATTTTTCCTAAGACAAAAAAACGGAACTCGGACTTTATCGAAAAATCCGAGAAAATACCTATATGGGGTATGGGGGGTATATAGGTCGCCGGGCTTAACGGGGCTCGCCTGTCAATAGAGTTATCTCCCCCTAGTTCCAGGGTGGGTGTATGTAAAAATTTTCCTGAAAAAATACGGAACACGGATTTTATTCTAAATTACGGGAAAATGCCTATATGGGGTATGGGAGGTATAGGATCAATGTTTGTCCCCCTGGGAAACCTACTTCTCGACATTTGCGGTATAGGTTGTGGGGTCTCGTTTTCTTAGTCTCGTCAAGACAAACATGATAGGAAGTGTCCCGAAGCGAAACGGTGAAATTTTTGAAAAAAGTCACCGAGCCCCATATAGGCCCATACTGGGGTATAGGACCGATGTTTGTCCCCCTGGGAAACCCACTTCTATACATTTGCGGTAGGGTTGTGGGGTCTCGTTTTTTTCGTCTCGTCATGTAGAAGCGTTGCGGAGCGAATCGGTGAAATTTTTGAAAAAGTGCGATATAGCCCCATATAGACATATATATATAAATATATATTCCCATACTGGGGTATAGGTTCAATGTTTATCCTACTGGGAAACCTACTTCTAGACATTTGCGGTAGGGTTGTGGGGTCTCGTTTTTCACGTCTCGACATTTAGAACATGATAGGAAGGGTCCCGGAGCGAAACGGTGAAATTTTTGGAAAAAGTCACCGAGGCCTGGGTAAGCCCATAGGCCTATAGTGCATGGCTATGGGTGTATAGGACCATACGGGGTGGACGTGTTGGGGTCTAGGTGAGTCCCTTGTGGTCCAATGGGGTCGAGTGAGGTCTTATTTTGAAGCTCTCGTGGAGGAGCACTTGACTACATTAATGGTTCGTCCGCGTTTAATGGTCTGCGCATGCGCAGTCTGGCCGTAGTAGAGAAACCAGGCATTTTGGGGGGTATGTAGGTGTGTGTTTGGGTTAGAGATGGGCTATTCACGGTTCGAATGGGTCGTGTGAGGTATCAATGTGAAGCTTGTGTGGGGTAGAGTCAGAATGGCGTGTTTCTAAACGCATGTCGCGTCAATATGCGCATGCGCAGTCTGGCCGTAGTAGAGAAATCAGGCATTTTGGGGGATATGTGGGGGTGTGTTTGGGGTAGAGATGGACCCCTATGGGTCCGAATGGGTCGTGGAAGGTGTCAAAGTGAAGCTTGTGTGGGTTAGAGTCAGAATGGTGTGTTTTTTAATGCAAGTCGCGTTAATCTGCGCATGCGCAGTTGGTTGTAGTAAGTAAAGTGGCCATTTTGGGGAAGTGAAGGAAGGTATTTGGGGTCGAGATGGGCTATTCAAGGTTCGAATGCGTCCTGGAAGGTGTCATCATGTAGTTCTCGGGGTGTACATACCGATTTGAGGGATGTTCCCGTGATCTGTGACGTCATCGGTGACGTCATCGGTACGAGTAGTAGCGAAAGTGGTCATTTTGGGGGTGCGTGGGGGTGAGTTTGGGGTCGAGATGGGCTATTCACGGTTCGAATGCGTCCTGGAAGGTGTCATCTTGTAGTTCTCGGGGTGTACATTCCGATTTAAGGGATGTCCGCGTCATCCGTGACGTCATTGATGATGTCATCAGTACGAGTAGTAGCGAAAGGGGACATTTTGTGGGTGCGTGGGGGTGAGTTTGGTGTAGAGAGGGACTATCCTTAGTCCGAATGCGTCGTGTGAGGTGTCATTTTGTAGCTCTCGAAGCGTACATTCCGAGTTGAGGCATGCCCGAAGCATCTGAGACGTCATTGTTGACGTCATCAGTAGGAGTAGTAGCGAAAGTGGACATTTTGGGGCAGTGAAGGAAGGTATTCGAAGTAGAGAGGAACCATCCTTGGTCCGAATGCGTCCTGGGAGGTGTCATGTTGTAGCTCTCGGGGTGTACATTCCGACTTGAGGGATATCCACAGCATCTGTGACGTCATTGGTGACGTCATCAGTAGGAGTAGTAGCGAAAGTGAGCCTTTTGGGGTAGTGAAGGATGTTATTTGGTGTAGAGATGGACCATCTGCGGTGCGAATGCGTCATGGGAGGTGTCATCTTGTAGCAACGCCCACCAACACCATTCTTAATGCTTCAACGCCCTGGTGAAATAGCTCAGAAGATCTGATATTCCATGGAATTGTCACTAATTCTTCGAAATGCAGTGACGCCCTCGACGCCCGTCGTTACGCTTTAACACTCTAACATAACACTATGATATAGACCGGAGAGAGAACAACAACAGCAACAACAACAAGGATGACACATAAGAGAACAACAACAACAAGAAGTTTTTTTTCATATAGTTTATTCTCCCCAATGCTACATCATACCCACGCTGGGGGAGCCGCGTTGGGTATATTTACAATTCAAGAAGATTCTTGTCCAATCAGAGGCCACCATTTGCATGTTTCATATTCGTTCCTGTCCGGTAGATGTATTCTTGTCCAATCAGAAGTCTCCATTTCAGAAAGTTCCATCTTCGGCCATGTTCGGTCTGAACCGTTTATTCTAATCACCGTCGGGCAGGCCAGGATACGGTTGAGGCAACATATCCTCAGATAGTTGTTTGCGCATTCTGAGAATCCATCAGTGCATGGGTGAATACTTTCATCCGATGGGGATGGTGGTCAGTTTAACCACGAAGAACGTAACATTGGTCACCCTCTCCACTATCCACTTGGTGTTGGGGCGTTGTTGTCGTACCCATTCCAAGGGATCCACGCTGTCCAGGTTCTCCAGCATCGTCTCTAGCGACGCACAATGGATAATGGTGAAAGGCTGGTCAAACACCCGGGTATTATTGCTGGGATAAAAGTAACGGAGCTGGTCTGTCTCTTTATGGCGAAGAATGTATCCAAAAGTGAGATTTAACTTGAAGGCTGTATCTTGGTCGTTGAAGATGGCTTCCACGTAGCTACGTAGACGGATGTTTTCTTCCAATCGGAAATTATATAAGTCCAATATCGGGCGATGCCGATGAAAACAGTGTCGGATCATGTACCAATGGCGTCGATACATCTCACGCACTGGATGATCTTCGGGTAAGAGATCGCTGGGAACATCCACCGCATCTTCAAGAAAAGGTTCGATGTTGTCAGGCGTATGACTCGAAACCGTAACGGTGAGGTCCGGCTGGAAATCCAGGCTCTTCTGAACTGTGGGTACAGGCGGGCTCTCCGTCATCGCATCACCCGTGGCGTTCGTCTCCCCGGGCTTATCTTCACTGGGTCTGACCTTTCGCGGCTCCTCTTCAGTAGGAAGTTGTCGCCCAAACCGTAGAGACGGGACATGAATCAAACGTTGATGCCGTCTTAACTGACTGCGTCGTTTGAAGAGTTGACCACACTCCTTACATTGTTCCGTCGCGCCCTCATGGACTGAGCGTTCGTGGCGCAGTAAAGCATCTTCTCGATTAAATGACCGTGCGCAGGTTATGCAAGTATGTCGTGCACCGTTGTGGGCGGAGGCCTCGTGGCGTCGTAAATTGTTTAGACGAGTAAATGACTTCTGGCAAGTTGTGCAAGTGAACATTTTGGTGGTGGACAGAGTGTCTGATGAAACGGCAAGGCCGCTTCCCTTTTATAGCACGCTAGCTGTTGATCTATTTTTAGCACACTCAGTTCAACTACCTACCGGATGTAGGCTGTTTCTAA
>JAVTVY010031334.1:0-135588 GCA_036873755.1 Hanleya hanleyi
AAGTCACAGGGGCGTGCCCCACTAGGACAATACCATGTTGGAGAGCCCATGGAACGGGTAGCTATGGACATACTCGGGCCTCTACCACTGACTATTAAAAGAAACAAGTATTTGCTTGTAATAACAGATTGCTTCACCAAGTGGACACAAGCTATTCCCCTACCAGACCAGGGTGCAGAAACAGTTGCAAAAGCTTTCGTGAATGAGTTCGTCTGCAGATTTGGGACACCATTACAGGTACATAGTGACCAAGGCACAAACTTCGAGTCACAACTACTCAAGGCTGCGTGTGACCTCTTGCAAATTGACAAGACGAGAACAACAAGCATGAAGCCTCAGTCCAATGGTGGTGCAGAGAGGTTCAATCGAACTGTTGCAACGATGCTGACCATTTACTGCGAGAAGCAGCAAAAGAAGTGGGACGAATTCTTGCCACAAGTTATGATGGCCTATAGAGCCTCAAGCCATGCTAGTACAAATGCTTCTCCCAATCTGATGACATTTGGAAGGGAAGTGACACTGCCGATGCAAGCTATTACGGCCCAACCAATTGGTGATAACGAGCCTATCAGCACAGATGAATACACGTTGCGACTTCAGGAGACCCTACAGTCCGTCCATGAAATAGCCCGGAAGGTCCTGAAGAAGAGAGCCGAATACCAAAAGAGACATTACGACTTGAAGGCAACGAAGAAGATACTGAAGCCCGGGGTTACATAATCCTGTTCGGAAGGTTGGAGTTTGCCACAAGTTAACTTCACAGTGGAAGGGACCGTATGTCGTACTCAAGCGTTTGGACGATGTTACTTATCTTGTCAAAAAGTCCCTGCGACAGCAGGACAAAGTCTTTCACGTTGACAGGTTAATGCCGTACAGGGGAAGTAATCCACCCACCTGGCTGACAAAAGAGGTGGCTCGTAGACCAGGAAACAAAAAACATCAATAAATCTGCGAAATTCATGGACCATGAATATTGGGTGTATATATGTAATAGATGTGGCTTCCGGATACCAATCCTTGGATAGAGAAACTTGACTTACATTTACTGATGTACTTTTGGTAACTGGATTTATGACCAGTGAGGTAGCTGGATGATGTTCCAGTGAGCAAATCTCTGCAGAGTACTACAGGACTAGGGAGGGACTGATCACCCCTTTCGGCCTAGCCTGTGTTAAGGTATAGTGACTAATGGGTAGTCAGCATGGGTGAACCAAGGTATTAAATCCAACGAAGTAAGGGGAGCCTAAGATGCATTTTGTGCCCTATTATGTCAGATGAGTTTCTGGGGGAAATCCGATGAGCGAATACACTGAATCGCAATTTAACTTACCTTAGTGACATGGGCGAGGGAGGGAAACTGTAAAACTGTATGCAGCCTAACATATGGACTTACCTATTCTACCTGTCTTTTCAGAAGATGTTGAGCTGTTTCATCTGCCCAGATGTTCTGTCGACCAGACGGAACCTGAAAAATCATGTGTTGGGCCACCAGCGTTTAAAGGTACTGTGTCCGTGGTGCCCCGGGGAAGTGCCAGTAAGGAGGCAGGTGGACCTGAAGGACCATACAAAGAAGTACCATTCGGAGGAATTTCGGAGGGTCCTACCCAGATTCTGGTCCGAGTCAACTGGATTCTTCCTGACATTTGATCCCAGATGGTATCTGAGGGTGATGGCAATACCGAAGTGGGAGGATCAGAGCTCTGTCGCTGCAAGAATGGCCCTCCGTGCTTGGATAAAGATCAATCCATCTAGTTCCCGGTCACTACAGGAGTGGGAGTCAGGCTGGGATCTGCTGCGGCTGAGGGGGATGGAGTTCGCTTCGCCCCTCGATGACCGGCGTTTCGTGAGGGAGCGAAGTCCCCAGCACACCAGTTCTTCGCCACCAAAGAAGAGGAGGGTCCATCCAGAACAAGTGGTCACAGGATCAAAAATTAATCCACTGAGCCTCCACTACCTGTCTATGACACCATCGGGCATCGTAGTAGAGCTGTGTGCAAAAGATGACACCGGAATATGGTATGGGGCCGACCTCTCCTTTGGTGTGTACGAGGACAGCAATTAAGGCCAGGCAAGCAGTCAACCGTCAGATGGCCAGAATAAAGGGGAACCTGGCGGCGGCCCTGGGTGATGGGGAGGATGTAACTACTCAGAAAGGTCTGAAAGATGCAGTTGGTGAATGCTTGGGGGTGTCTAACCAGTTTTTAGGCCACATAACACGTTGCGTTAATGAACCGGCAACTCAACAGGCGCAGTATATGCCAGTCACCGAGGGCCTTACCCCTACCCACGACGAGGTGGAGATTTTGGACCCATCTGAGTTTGAAGTACCACCCGCAGCTGATGTTCTACAGACAGTACCTACCATCCCCCCTCTCACTGCTTCACTCTTCCAACCACAAACCTATGAACCATCCACGCATTTAGTACCATCCCTGCTCAGCTCACAGATTGTGTCATCCGCCAACACACCAGCCACATCAGCCACATCACTGTTTCGGTCTCAATCAGTCATTCCAATCAACCAGTGTCCACTCACTCTTCAGACGCCACTTACCATCCCACCAGTTACTCCGCTGTATCCGTCATACCCCCATATGTCTACACCTTCCGTTCCTCCGCCAGTCACCTCATATCAGCCACAGACAATCAACCTTCCAGACCCACTCCTGACACTACTCTATTCAACAACGCCATCTATCGCCTCAACAGTTCCCACGTTATGTCACCCTTCAGTATCCGGCTCTTCACTCTTCAAACCGACCAGTTCATCCAGAGTTACCACTGCAATACCTCCACAAACCACACAATCACTGCCATTGCCAACATTCCAGACCATTCAACCTGTTGTTGGGAATCCCACCCCAATGTATCAACCTTCACCCATTGCGACACTTAGTCAGATGCAGCGGAGGGCACGTACAATATTGATCACAGGATGCATGCCACGGCTTCCACCCGCCCGTAGGGAGTGGGATGCTGACAGGGTGGTGGCTATACCAGTCGGGAATTCAGAGGTCCAATGGCCACCTAAGGGCTGGAAAGAGATGTCCATGGCACGCCGGAAACTGAAGTGGGAGAGCCTGGCTGATCAGATTGAGTCGTCAGATCCAAGGGGCCTGGACCTGGAACCAGTCGAGCTCCACGATAAATACAATACCTGGCATGTTGCTCTACGAGGAACTGTCTGATGAAGACGACGAAGTGGTGTGGGCACACAAGGCAAGACGGTATTCATACAGATTGATGGTTCGGTTGGCCCGTGGGGTGGACAATCCCAGTCCTTCGGATAGGAGAGAGTTGTCCATGATGGAGAGGTCCTCAGTGGAGCTGTGAGCTGCTTGATGCCAGAAAGATCCCTCTGCGCCTAGATGGGTGATCATGGAATATGTATATGGACTTTGCTGTGGACCAACTTTTTATCGCTGGGTTTATGTGCCAGTTGATCACCGGATATTCACCCAAGATATTATTAATTGTGAAGATTCAAATGGATTACTTACCTCCTTGGAATAACTGGATGTACGTGCCCAGTTGCCTGTGACATCACAGCATCCCTGTGGACTATTTAACCTTGGTACTGAATTAACGTGCCAGTTTACCTGTGATTTTATGGACATTACACGAATAATTCGGGAGAATTCAATGGATTAAGGTGGGGGAAGTGTAATGCCTGTGGGGCATATTCCCTAATCTGACAATGTAAATAAATGTTGGAATATGGGCGCCGGCTCATTCATTCGCGAAGTATCATAAACTGGTACAAATTCAGAGACTGTGACAAATTTCCTACAAGGTGGACTTACGTGTGTTTTTGTGACATTAAATCATAGTTTTGGACAACATTTCCTCGTATGAATGACTGACCTGTTCGAGATTTCCCCCAAGCATGTTCTGGTCTCTCCCTCCCGCTTCATGTACATAGCCATTTTGTTATTCTACAAGTGTGTGCGTAATGCGGTTACACTCAGCACAAGTTTACCATTATTGTGTTTTATATTTCCAATTTAATATTTCTAGATGTTGGTGACACATTACTAATTTGAACTGTGGCATTCATTGACATTCGTATGAACTTTGGAATCCAGAATACGGATTTTCTGTGTGGACTATATGCGCGGATGTTTGACTTCTCTGTGCTCATACGCATACTTCGTCTGCTAGAGAATTATTTCGACATCCCTGTGTATTTAATTGAACAACAGATTTATTCCTGCAAAGTAAGTGCCATCCATTCAAGATTATATTCCTTGATAATTATATTTCTGGGGAAAATTATGTTAAAAGGCAGGTCTGGCGTTATTTAAAAGATATTTGTTGTCAAAGTTGGTCTTGCACCGGGCGGGAATGTACACCATGTATAAAGTATGTGGACTTTGCCGACTGCCGGGGATATACACTTGTGCTCTAGTATATTTACAATAAATCAAGTCTCACTGTTTATGTTATCTAAAAGTAGAGATAAAATAACGTTGAAGCACAAATTGAGCACTTACATACTCTGTTGTAAATATACTGTATGTTATTGTTAAATGTTCATCTTGCTGCATTTCGTATTCGCCATGTTGTGGGTATAGGTAAATCATCGGGTCGGGTAAAGGAAGTTGTGCTATTCATTATTTTCTATGAAATAAGTTTATTTTCCGATGCTAAATGTTACATGAGCATAAATAATTATTAAGCACAAGTAGAGCACAACTTGGAAATGTATATTTTACTGTTTACCAATAATTTTTGTGAGCGAAAATAGTGCTCAGCCCCAGGCACCGGAGGCTATAAATACCGGGTCGTAACGAGCAATGGCAGACAGCAACAAGCCGCCGGCGAGTTCACATCGTAGCTTGGCCAGTACCAATTTAGTGGAATTGTATGGACATCGTATTGGAATCGTATTTACCATACTGAATTTATAGGGATTAAGGCTGTCTCCCGTACCTGTAATATCATTGATACGGTTAGTATTGGCTGGATGTGAATTACCATATACCAACATGGGATCAGTAGTATAGTGAGGCGAGTTTACTGCGCATTTGAGGGGTGGGTAATACCATTGGCTCAATCCATCTGTACTGCTATCCACGATTGTGAATTTGATCAATTGTAATATTATTTTGGTTACTCTATGAAGGAAATAAACCATATAGACCCGAAAACCTGTGTTATCATTGAGTCCTAGTTACAGTGAAGCAATATTACTGGATTACCTGTGGAAATCACTTACGCTTGGATTACACATTGGATTACCTGTTGGAGTCAATAATACTTGGATTACCTGTGGAACTGCTGGCCTATATTTTATTATTTGGTAAACCACAATTTCTTTCAAAACAATAATACCCCTCTCGGCCTGGGGATTATTATAATATTAACCGAGATCCAGCCCGGACAAGTCCCAATTCACGGAGATTTCAGGAACAAAGGGCCGTAACTCTTGAAAATATAAGCGAAACGGGGAGAAACTTTACGCTGCACAACTGTGGGGCACTGACCACATATCATGCAAATTTCATACTTGTCCATACAATATTAACCAAGATCCAGCCCGGACAAGTCCCATTCACAGAGGTTTCAGAAAAAGGGCCATAACTCTTGAAAATTATACCGGAACTCGGAAAAAACTCTACGCTGCACAACTACGAGGTACTGGCCACATTCCATACAAGTTTCAAATCCTGTCCATCAAATATTATCGCGCGGACAAGAAACTCGGACGGACAGACGGATGGACAGACGGACGGACAAAGCGATCGCTATATGCCCCCCCTCGGGGCATAATTAATAAATTCAGCATCGACAAATCCAAGGGACTATATGGTAAATCTCGGACCAGAACTGGAACCAAATCTGATACCATCAAACTTCGGTAGTAAGCTAAATTGACCGCTTGCTGATCTACCCGATGTTTAGCTATAATTAAGTTGGCAGCAGCAGCTTTTTGCGCAAGTTGTGATTGCTGTGGTTGGTATACCACACCGGAAACACCAGGCAGCAATCATTCCATCTGGGGTTTGCGAAAACCCTCGCTCAGAAACCAAAATCCATAGGTATGCCAGGATCAAGATGCGGAAAAGACCACATAGAAAGGCAATCCTGACAGGAACCAACAAGAGCCCAAGGGGCTTCAATATACGCCCGTATATCTGGAATCACATTGGTCCAATTTTCAAGGTTGTTTAATAGCCTTGATTCCAATTGGTAGCTAGCAATAGAGAGAAAGGTCTACAATTTTGTGCTTCTGAGAATGTACATGTAACATAATCACATCTTACATTAAATGATAACCTAAAATGAGCGTAACTCTTGGCAACTAGTTGACCTTGGAGCAAGAGCCGAGAGTTCACATATCCCACACTGAAATCGACAATAGTCAAACAAAAGAAAATAGTAGTTTTTCTGCAAATGGATTTCTCTGACGAGAAAATTTTTCATGAAGGAAAAAGAAAGTGATGAAGTAAACCTTTGTTCTTGAGTTAATATTAAAACAGGTATGAAGGTCATAAAGGACCCATCTCTCCGTTAAATTAGTAATTGTATGGTTTTTATTTCACAACAGTTTAACTAAATGTAGCTGTTTCAAACATGGCAGGCAACTCCACAGGACAAATGCTATATACATGTAGGGGAGAGAACTAACACATATAGTCGGCTAAACTTGATTCAGGTTTGGAGGACTGTGACCTTGACCTTTGACAAATTGATGTATGGCTCCTCTTTGCCATGCAAGTAAGGTATACTCAAAATTTGGTACCAATCCATACCTTGAAACTAGAGATATCGCATGGACAACAAATGTTAACGGATAATGGACAGAACCCAACATCGCATCACATGACCTCGTCTTCGACAGGCATATAAAAATGTGACTTGTAATGATTTCCTGATTTTGGGGTCACAGTGACCTTGACATTTGACCTAAATTTTGGTACAAGACACATCGTCTTCCCTCAATGTATCAATGGACACAAAAAAATCATGATTTTTATGAATTTCATGCTTTTGGGGATCACAGTGACCTTGACGTTCGGCCTTGACCTACATTTTTGTACGTCACACATGTCCCCCTAATGTATCTACTGACACAAAAAAAAGTAATTTTCAAAGATTTCTGGATTCCGGAGTCACAGTGACCTTGACCTTGACCTAAATTTTGATACATGACAAACTGTCTCCCCATAATTTCTCAAGGGACACACAAAATCATGATTTTTAACAATTTCACGATTTTGGGGTCACAGTGACCTTGACCTTTGACCTGGACCTACATTTTGGTATGTGACACATCGTGTCCCCCTAATGTATCTACTGACACAAAAAACAGTTATTTTTAATAATTTCCTGATTTTGGGGTCACAGTGACCTAAGTTGACCTTGACCTAATTTTTGGTATGCGACACTTCATTTCCCCCTATTGAATCCACTTACAAAAAATTAGTAATTTTTAATTATTTCCTAATTTTTTTTTCCTCGATTCTGGGGTCACAGTAATCTTGACAATTGACCTGGATCTAAATTTTGGTACATGACAAAACAGCTATCCGTAATTTCTCAATGGACTCAAACAATCATGATTTTTAACAGTTTCACGATTTTGGGGTCACAGTGACCTTGACCTTTGACCTTGACCTACATTTTGATATGTGACACATCGTGTCCCCCTAATATATCTACTTACACAAACAATCATGATTTTTAACAGTTTCCTGATTTTGGGGGCACAGTGACCTTTGACCTTCGACCTTGACCTACATTTTGGTATGCGACACATCATTTCCCCTATTTGAATCCACTCACAAAATTAGAAATTAGAAATTTTTAATGATTTTCTGATTTTTCAGTCACACTGACCTTTGACCTCTGACCTACATTTAGTATGCAACACATCGTTCTCCCCTAGGGCATCCACTCACCAAAAATTAGAACTGTAGATAGAAAACTGTCAACGATCAATGATTTCCTGATTTTAAGCAACAGTGACCTTTGACCTCTGACCTCGACCTCAATTTTGGTATGCGACACATCGTCTCCACCTAGTATATCCACCCACAAAAAATTGCAACTGTGAATAGAAAAAGTTCACAGATATAGACCGGACACGAACACTTCAGTGATTTCCTGTTTTTAAGGCCTGTGACTTTTGACCTTTGACCTCGACCTTCATTTTGGTACGCGACACATCGTCTCCCCGTAGGGTATCCACTCACCAAAATTGAAACTGTAGATAGGAAACTGTCCCAGATATAGACCGGACATGAGAACCGGACAGACGGACGGAAACCGCCATCACATAATACGTCCGCTTTTGGCGGGCGTATAAAAATTAGTAATTTTTGATGATTTCCTGATTTTTAGGTCACACTGACCTTTGACCTTGATTGTGGGGCTACAGTGACCTTGACTATTGACTTGGATCTAAATTTTGGTACATGACAAAACGGCTCCCTGTAATTTCCAAATGAACTAAAAAAATCATGATTTTTAACAATTTTGGGGTCACAGTGACCTTGACCTTGACCTACATTTTGGTAGGTGACACATCGTGTCCCCCTAATGTATCTACGGACACAAAAAACGTTATTTTTAATAATTTCCTAATTTTGGGGTCAGTGACCTTGACTTTTTTTTTTTGGTATGCGACACTTCATTTCCTCTTATTGAATCCACCCACAAAAAATTAGAATTTTTAATGATTTCCTGATTTTTCGGTCGCAATGACCTTTGACCTGTGACCTCGACCTACATTTGGTATGCAACACATCGTTCCCCCCTGGGGTATTCACTCACCAAAAATTAGAACTGTAGATAGAAAACTGTCAATGATCAATGATTTCCTGATTTTAGGCAACAGTGACCTTTGACCTCTGATCTCGACCTTAATTTTGGTACGCGACACATCGTCTTCACCTAGCATATCCACTCACAAAAAATTGCAACTGTGGGTATAAAATGTTCACAGATATAGACCGGACACGAACACTTCAGTGATTTCTTGTTTTTAGGCCGGTGACCTTTGACCTCTAACCTCGACCTTCATTTTGGTACGCGACACATCGTCTCCCTGTGGGGTATCCACTCACCAAAAATTGGAACTGTAAATATTAAACATTTATAAACAATGTTACTATTTATAACCAAACCAAACCTGCTTTGATTTATGCCTTAATCTCTGCCAGAGATATACAATTCCGCCTTATATCCAACTCTGTGTACTTTAATCCTTGATGCAGATTGGACTGTTGAGAGTTGACAGCGGAATCTCTGAGTCTACTCTGTGTCTTTGTCAACTGTCTGTACTTTACTGCTGCTGACACTGGTGACCTGAAAATAAACATTATTAATACTCACAAAAGTGTCAGTTCTTGTACGTTGAAACTGTGAGTTGACCGCCAGGAGACTCAGCTGAGATGAACTAGAAGAACATAGCTTAACCTGAAATGACACAATCAAATCTGCAGTAAGGTCAAAGATTAAAACTCACCATTGTGTCAGGTTTCTTGATTGATGACTAGAGAGTCGCTGACTGGCAAGTTGAGCTATTACTTCTTTCTGGTGATCATGTAGTGTGTGGACTAACGATATGACTGAGAGAGATGATACAGCAAGCCGGAGACTTGCTGCGATGATGACAATTTTGCCCCCCCCCTTTTTTGAACGTTACCTGACCACGTGCTGGGCAGCCACTAGTGGCCCAAGCATGGTCACACTATCTGATTGGACTGACATATCTCTCAGATAGAAATTGGTAAACGTGGAATTTGCTGTCCAGGCACAAGACTGGACAATGTCATGGAGGGACAAGTTCTTCCATAAGGGCCATGACGAAGCGATGGCGCGGATTTCATGAGAAGAAGCAGTCGATAGAAGCGGGGGAGCGTCAATGGCCAATTGATAGGACCACTTAATGGCTTTCTTAACCACGAAGCGATGATATTCTTAGTAATGTCACGTACCGCCGAAGGACGAAGGGACAAGAATAACAGACGACGCGAGCCCCGACTGGGATCGGTACGAGTGAGATAGTGACGTATGGCTCGAACAGGGCATAACAGAAGGTCGTCTTCGAGGCCATGAACGAAGTCTGATAACGCAGGGATGGAGTACAGACGTTGCGCACATGAACCTAAGCGAACAGACTCCTTTTGGCGATGAACTCCGGAATAGGTCGGAACGATACGCGCGACCAATCCGCCGAGCAGGTCAAAGAAGATCTTTCAAGAGCATGTTCAGACACTCTAGACGCCAAAACAAAAACCGCGAGAAAAACTGACTTGTAGGCCACGGACTGTAAGGGTTCAAATGGCGGACGAATCAGAGCACACAGAACCACATCAATATCCCATTTCGGTAACAGCTGGAGAGTATGACAAGACTGTAGCGCGAAAGCCCGAATGAGCGCAGAGATAGTCATTTAGACTAATGTTGATGCCGGCAGAAAGACGCAAAAGTCTAGCCAAAGCAGAACGATATCCTTAAATGGTGCTGATTTGAAACTTCTTGTCGCGATGGAGGTGACGAAGGAAGTCAGCTACTAAGGAAACAGAGGCAAAGTCGGGATTGGCATCACGTTCTCGGCACCAGAAAACGAAATAGGCCCAATTCGCTTGATAGCAGCGAAGAAGAAGACCGATCGGATGAAAAACCTCGTCCTTTTTTTTTTTTTTTTTAATGTGAAGTCTGGCATCGAACCTAGACTATCAGCCGGAAAATGAACACCCCACATGACGATGTGGTGGGACTGCCACCAAAACAGAAGTGGAAGTAGAGACGTCAATATCAGCACTAATGGACTGAGGGAAAAAACATCTGTAATAAGACCGAAAGCACTGCAGTGACCGAAGTAGAATGCGACCATAATGACTAAGGTCCTGCGTAGAAATGACAAGTTGATGACCAAACAACCAAAATGCCCACGTCTAAAACTGGTCCAACGGTCTATACGGGACGAAGTACTTGAAGGAGAGAGACGAAAAACTGTCCCCAAAGTAACGACGAACCCACAGTAATACCCCCATAATACGACCACGGGAAGCGCAAGAAAAACTGGCCTATATCTGACCAAAATCTTGACGGTATCAGCAACAAAGAGTCACACTCTGTAACCATATGGCTTACTTAAATTTGAAAGAAGAATGAGACTGTCACTTTTTCTCTGCTTGAACAACCGAGACGAAAAATGAACCTCCCGTGACCGAACCACTAGGGGCACCACCGCAAGTAAACCTCGATGTGAACGCTCAAAGATGGAGAACACAAAGCCAAGCTATAAAAGTGATACAAGGGCGATGTTGACTCCGAACGGAAGACTTGTCACACGAAATCGACGACCGACGATGGTGAATCGTAGGAGACATGCCGAAAAACGAGGATGAATTGGTATACAAAGATACGCATCTCGCAAAGCGATGGGGGTCAACCCAGCGATAAAGAAGACGCAACGCCGAATCGACTTATTAGAAAAACACCGACATCGAGAGACGTGCAAGCGAACAACGCCAAGTTTCTATACAATGAAGAAAAAGATCCAGTTTTCTTTTTTTTTCTTTTTTTAAATGGCGACCGGAACTGTCCAACTTGACGACCCTGATAAGGAGGTATAAAAGAACGACGTGGTGAACAGCGTTATGGCGTACGGAAAGGACTACTAGATGGAAGGTGTCGATGCCGGAGTAAGAGGACCACGTGACGACGTAATGGAACGTCGACGAGGTGTAACAGCAACGACGTAATGCGAAACGCGAATGGCGTTGCTTGAGAAACGGCGTAGTGATTTTCCCCAAAACTTACCAATCAGTTCAATTTATCTGTACATATGCGCTCCCAAAAGAGCCGGGTAAAACCTCTGAAGATAAATCTGAAAACTAGTCGAAACTGGAAAAAATTCACAGTGGAGTCCGAAACAAAACAGCCGTATTATGCGAGACTTGTAATGAGATTCGAACGCATCTAGGAGGTGAACACATTCATTGTTCCCAGCGTTAATCGAGAACGTTACTCCATGGTAGTAACAACCCCGACAATCAACACAAAGAAACTTCCACGTGAAGTAGGAGGATCTTCAATAAAATTTAAAATTCCCCGAAGAGAGCCAATACATTTTGATGTCTCTCGCCGGTAGATGAACAATAAGGTCACAAATCTCACAAATTAACTTGACCAACCAAAACAATGTTCAATCTAGACTCGCCCCCTTATTAGAGGTCCAAACTGGACATAAAAACTCAAATGGAATAGATATAAATTATCACCCGGTTTTTTAAACAGACAAGTCCAGCTTAGTCTCCGTGGCGCAGTCGGTCAGCGCGCCCGGTTGTCTTTACTTAAAAAATATAAAGATGAAATAAATGCAGTAGACCAAAGGATGTTTTGGACGAGGCTATCGAGGAGAAACAAACAATGCCAAGGCAGTCTGTGGATCTTCTTACCAGGCTGTAACCGGTAAATATACACGGAACTTACAAAGAACAAGAAGACCGCCTGATGGAACAGACTTATGCTGTCCCAGGCCGATGAATGAGAAACTTCAGGCCTGATCCCGCCCGACCACTGACAGGGTAATGATCAATAAATACCCCACGTGCTGTCGAACGAGAGCAATTCTAAGATTTCTCGGGGAATAATCCCCAAGCTAATAATAATAAATTCTCAGAACAAAGAAATAAAATTACAGCTCAACCCAATTTGAATTGTACAACTAATTCAAAATAGCGATGGGAAAATTTGGTTGTGAAAATGAATACATCACAATGCAATATTTACCAAAAGAAAAATGTGTTTCAAAGAATAGCACAATTTCTTAATAAACATCTCGTGATCTCTTTTGTTGTTCAACACAGCCTTGATTACACAAAGAGAGTAATAAGATAGCTCATTAATATGTAACAAAGAGCCCTAGTGCATAGCTTTTGGTTTGTAATGACGAAACGCAACAACAACAACAACAACACGTAAAGTCAAAGACATAGAAAAAACTCTGCAAGTTCTCTCTTGATCACAATGATATCAAATAAACAGAATAACACTTGATAAAACAAGAGACTAAATTCTGGTAGGAGCAAAGAACAGCATGCATAGAAGAAAAACTCCCACAAATGGAGAAAGTCGGACACACAAGAACAACAACAACAACGAAAATTGACGGACTGCAACTCTCTGCAGAACCTGTAATTCTCCGACGTTATAATACATTGAAGCATTTCTATTCCGTGAAGACAAATCTTTGTTCAATTTCGTACGGTTCATAACAAATAACCTCCTGAATGAACTGTCTGGAACGAGAAAGAAAACGGTGTTGTAAAGTTGGTGTTCTTTAAATCTTCAGACCGACACCGTAAGCATTCGGCCATGCAGCTGAAAGAGCAAGCAAGAAATACGGGAAAAGTGGAGGTTGTAACTCCGTAATGCGAACATTCAAGGCCGAGTACAACCGCCCTTCCATAGAATGAGAGGCTGTTTTCTTTTAGACAAAACAGCAGGGGAAGATTTAAGACGTAAAGGCCAAAAACAGAACGATTTTAACATTATTGTAAAATCAGCCGTACCAATTGACCGTGAACTGACCACGCGGTAAGATCAAATTCTTTTGTCCGTTGGGGACAATAGAAAGTCCTAGCGACCGGCCCGGTCTTTGTTTGCTGAACAAAGAAACAGGTTGCTCAAGGCCTACAGACAATGCTATGCCAAAGTAGGCCAGACTAAACAGTACCATCTCGCTAAGTTCCTGTACGACGGTCCTCTAGTATATTACCAGAGACAGAATAAGGAGTCGGACTTTTTAGAATTACGGGGTAAATCTAACACGGGACCACCCAGATCTTGATTAATTTTAATGTCCTCAACTAATGCAATTTCCAACACCCGTCTATCGACTTCCGATTGATCAGGGTCCTGAAGTAAATAGGACCTACGGGCTTGTGCATAATTTTTCCAAGCATCATTATCCCAAGACACACATTCATTACACGTGTTATTTCGATAGCAAATTTTGTCTTACAAACGAAACAACGCGTGTGGCATCTAAGCGTGTCGAAACTCGCCCACACGAACGGCACGAATTTGAAGGAATGGGAACAGAATACTCAGACATTATTCAAGAAAGAAAATGTTTCAAATATAAACAAATCTTTGAACAACAACAACTAGTCTTTGAACAACAACGACTAGCACTGCATTGCAAACTCCCTGACGTGCACCACTGGAGGTACAAACGAGAAAAGAGGAAGAGTATACTGGGAGCTGGCTTATATATCCAGGCTGAGCTGGGAGAGCTCCCCTAAAGGGAGACTACTCCTCTTGGGAACTTTTGGTTTAAACTTTTGGTTTAAACTTTCGTTTAACGTTTGTATTGTATATCAATCAAAGCAGGTGTAGGTTTGGGACATAAATAGTAAACTGTTCCAGATATAGACCGGACACGACGGACGGAAGCCGCCATCACATAATACGTCCGCCTTTTGGCGGGCGTATAAAAATGAAGATGGACTGGAATGATGCGGAGGACAGGAATGCAGATCAGCATACGTTTGCAGTTGAACACAGCCCGTCATCATGAGCATATGTAGGATAATCCATCGTCGGACCGAACGTCAAAAATGCAGTAACACCGGACTTAGAAGCCCGAGAATCATCAAACTTGAATTAATTCAGTTAAACCACAAGCCGTCGAATCTTTCTGTTCGGTCCATAGAATTACCCAAATGAACCCAAATGTAAGTCATTTTACCCAAATGAAGGCAATATGTACCCAAATGGAGGCAATATGTACCCAAATGAAGCTAGTATGTGGGTACAAGGGGCCATGCCATCCGAAAATATAATAAAACATGCCAGATGTACTGAATAAATGCCAAAATATCGCCAAAATGAACCTGCCGATGAAATGAAACTGTTAGTCGAAGATCGCTTTCAAGGGAGAGAACTCTGACAAAACCCATTTCTCTCAGTAGATGCGATCGGACCGATGCAATGATTATAGTCGGCTGTGAATAAAGAAAAACGTTCTTTTTACATGCCGCTTAATTCCCATGTTTTGCCGAATCTATTTCTTTTGCCATTATTTTTATAAAATGTAGATGATTCAAAGAATGATTCTGGTATGAGCGTAATAATTCTGATTGATTGAAATTGTAGTTAAGGTGTTTAAGGGCCGCTTCCCATACGGATTTCGCGGCCCATCAACTCAGTGTTTTATTTTAATTTCACATTACATTTTTTAGTTCATTTAAGATGTTTACAAGCACTGTATTTTAAAATAAATAAATAAACAATAATTCTGGTATGAGCAGCAGTTTAAACGATGTCACACGGTCAATCTGTGGGATGAGTAGTCTTCATTTATTTACTTTGTAAGCTTCACACCTGATTACCTTGAAACTTCAAAGAGGATTATAGTATAATAAATGCTGGTCCTAGGGGGCCACACCTAATAATACTGGTGAAAACCCAGACTCCAGGATTAAATGATCGAACAGTGATTAAGCCATTGTCGACATATTTCGAGTAAATGGGGTAAATTGTGACGTTACGAGCAAATATAATCAAGGCTTGGAAAACATATATAACAAGGGATTTCTTTCCCTCTGTTCTCTCATTGTTATTTATTATTTAATTATTTATTTTAATATCTAGTACTGCAAAAGATCTCAAAAGATCTCCGTCAAACATGTCAAAAGGGTCATCTGATCGAAATTCGTAAATTTTTGGCATTATTTAGTGCACCTGTCCTATTTTATTATATTTTCGGATGACAGGACACCCTTTTACGCATCTACCAGCTTCATTTGGGTACATATTGCCTTCATTTGGGTAAAATAACTTACATTTGGGTTCATTTGGGTTCATTTGGGTAATTCTATGGACCCTTTCTGTTTGCATCAAGAACATAGGGTCAACATTGCTGTACGTCACACGATCTGCTGGCTGCCTCCCACAAGTGTTACGTGGAACCCAAGTAATATACAAAACTGAATTTGTCAAAAAAATCCACTATCCAGGCCTTCAAGTGACTCACAGTGAAAATAAAGGAGAAAATATAGGAGGAAATTTGCGAAAACATAGGAGAAATATAGGAATTTTCTGAATAAAATATTGGAAAATATAGGAAATAAAGGAGTGTAAGACAGGTCTGTACTACATTGCATGTTCCAAACTTGGTAGTTTGGTGGTGTTTAAAGTGATCGTAAACCCTCAAGTAAAGTTTCCATCAAATGAAAGACCATTGCAAACTGTGGGAAAATATATATAGTAATTTTTATGATTTTATTACACAGAGTAAACTGCAAACACAGGAAGGAAGCAATCAGAGATTGCTCAATTGTATGCCCCCTTTCCACTTTAATCCGACACTGCCCCGCCATTGTTTCTTTCGTTTATTGGTTGGTGGAGGCCTAATTTGGATAATTATAAAAATTCTGTTCCAGTCACATTTTTTTGCCATGCCTCACATAATACATATTCCAAGTATCAACCAACAAGTGATAATATGATGTTTTGATGCAAGATGGTTGCCAGGGCTTTCGCCAAATCCAAAAATGTGACCTGGTTATGAGACCTACATTCCTTGGGAGTATATTGTGGCGAAATTATGAAGCGATCAGTGAACTTTGAATTTTGCATCCAATTCACTTTTTTGGGGGCAATTTCATACTTCAGGACCTATGTTGTCTGCTTTGGAATGTAGAATAACATATAATATAGCCATTTTCCTGGTCCAAATCGGTTATGGACCGAGATCCAGCCTGGACAAATAAATATATCCTATTCACTTAGGTTTGATAAGCAAAGGGCCATAACTCTTGAAAATATAACCGAAAGCAGAGAAACTTCATGCTGCACACCAATGGGTCACAACTGTGGGTCACTGACCACATGTCATGCAAATGTCATACTTGTCTATACAATATTAACCAAGATCCAGCCCGGACAAGTCCCATTCACGGAGAATTGAGGAACAAAGGGCCGTAACTCTTGAAAATATGAGCGAGATCCGGCCCTACGTCCCAATTCACAAAAATTTGAAGAAAAAAGGGCCATAACTCTTGAAAATATATGCGAAACGTGGGCAAACTTCACGCTGTACAACTACAGGGCACTGACAACATATCCTGCAAATTTCATAATTGTCCATACAATATTAACGGAGATCCAGCTCGGATTTCAATTCACAGAGAATTCAGGAACAAAGAGCCATAACTCTTGAAAATTTAAGCGAAACGTGGATAAACTTTACGCTGCACATCTACGAGGCACTGGCCACATTCCATGCAAGTTTCAATCCTGTCCATCAAATATTAACCGAGATATCGCGCGGGCAAGAAATTCGGACAGACAGATGGACGACAAAGCGATAGCTAACTTTGGGGGGGCATAATAAAGCATGGTATTCTATGGTGGTCTGTTGCAATCATATCTAGGTCATGTGACGTCACACGGCCTAAACAGATACATGTATATTTCAAACTTTGTATGCACTTTCCAATGCTTGATTCAAGCTTGAGGTGTTTATACTTTGAGTAAAGACTCACTGTTCCAATGTGAATGTTTCACCAAAATCTGGGAGATGGTAACTCATAAATGTCAAGTCAAATGGAATCTTGCATTTAATTTCCCCGATTTTGGTGAAACATGCACATTGGAACAGTGAGTCTGTGTTGATGGTTTTGAAATGTAAAGAGTGTGAGATATGATAAATAGCGACATGTGATATGTGTAGATCATGTCAAGAAGGTTGCCAAAAACAAGCATATGTTATACAGTCATTGCTTCTCTTTTACCAAATGTCGGCTGATGAAAGTGTTCTTCAGTTATTGCGTCACAAGCTAAGAATCTGGGGTCAAGACCATGGTGGCATATTGGATTATGCAGATGGGTGAAAAACAACACCAGCCATCGTCTCACTCATATCAAACCATTGTCCAAGTTTGATGTGAATCGGACAAATAGTTTTTGAGTTATTGCAGTCACAAGCTTACGTA
The DNA here is from genome assembly GCA_036873755.1 of Hanleya hanleyi. NCBI lineage: Eukaryota > Metazoa > Mollusca > Polyplacophora > Lepidopleurida > Hanleyidae > Hanleya > Hanleya hanleyi. Next base: position 17,964 of record JAVTVY010031334.1, read on the forward strand.
ACATGGTTCAATAGAGGGTCAAGGCCCTGTCATGAAGGTTGCCAAAAACAAGCATATGTTATACAGCCATTGCTTCTCTTTTATCAAATGTCAGCTGGTGAAAGTTGTCTTCAGTTATTGTGTCACAAGCTTAGAACGGTCGAATCTGGTGTCAAGACCATGGTGGCCATGTTGGATTACGCAGGTTGCCGAAAAACAAACCCTGTCATCTTCATACCAACCCACTGTCCAAGTTTCATGTCAATCGCACAAATCGTTTTCGAGTTATTGCATCCACAAGCTTTGGTAGCATGGCTGAATAGTCATGAACTCGGCAGCCATATTGGATTATGCAGGTTGCTGAGAAACAATCCCAGCGATCCTCTCTCATACCAACCCACTGTTCAAGTTTGATGTCAATCGGACAAATAGTTTTTGAGTTATTGCAGTCACAAGGAAAAGTGTGACAGAATGATGGAACGACGGATGGAGCAAATCTGTAACCGCAGTCTGTCTCTCAAGTATCGTCTCTGTCAAGCCCGGAGAACGAGTCATTGATGACGGCATCACTAACATTCCTTAAGTTCTCCAATGTTGGAATTTTTCCTGCAAGACATTCAGTTGAAAAGCAATTTTCTAAAGCCAGATCAGATGCTTCCAGATTTGAATCCCAATGAACACTGGTGTGAGAAACTTTGCATGACCTGGCATGAAAAATCTGAGAAATGGCAGAGTTTCACAAATTTGTGTATGCATTTGTATGGTTACAAAACTCGCCAAAAATCGGGAATTCCAGATAAATCTGGAAAACTCCAGTCACTGTACAGTGGCAACAAGGGAGGTCCACCGTATGATGAACCAGAAGCAATTTAAGTGGGGCTTGTGGCAATATGGAACAAATCTCGATTAATGGACTAGCAGTCCCTTTGACAAGCATACCTGATGGCGATATGCCTGCAGATTGTTCTCAAATATTAGAAGATAACCATTGCCATGCAATATCTTGAGAAATTTAAATACTATAATGCTGCCTGGATTTTGTGTGGATTAGTGACAGGACATACGCATTGAAACACTACAAGATTTCCAATGCAGGTAGACGACTGACATACACAGCTTTACAGAATAAGGCATCCTTTGAATGTTCATGAATTGTCTGTGAAATATTCAGATTCAATGTAACTAGACAGCAAGGATAATAGGTTCATCATTGAAAATATTCCTGAAGCACCATAATTACAGAAACGGATCATCTTTCATTAAAAAAATTTATTGCAATAACAAATGGTATAAATATAATTAGTATATAAAAAAATGTATACACAAACCTATACCATGTGGTCCCGAACCCCTGATGAACATTTACGGTAACAACCAGGTAATGATAGCAACCACCAGGACCAACAAATGTCAATCATGGCGAGATTCATCACACAGCCAAATTCAGAGATGTAACAGAGATGTAATGCCCATAGCTAAATTGTCTTTTTGGCAAATATACCATTAAAGGTACCATTCAAGTATTAAGGTAAGGTCTCAAATAATTCAATCACTTTTAGACCACCTTTCAACTCCGGTAAATACAACAATTTGAAATGAATGAAACTTTCTTCTAGAGCAACCCAATTGTGAACAGTTTTGAACAGTCAGAGCTGAATTTAGCTGGAATTTTTTATTTGGAATCCACATCACGAAAGTATTTTGAAGTGATCAAATTATTAGAGACCTTGCCATACATACAATTATGCATGAAAGAGTGCTACTTCATCCTAGGTTCAATTTTACACTTGTAAGCTAAGGTGGTAGGTAGCACATGTAACACAATTTGTTGTGCTCACAAAACTTGCATTATTACATGAAGATAGTTTTATCCACCACCAAACTTACAAGCAAATAGGTTACTGAAGGTTTAAACCGGACATGTGCATGCATTGACAAATTGTCAATGTAACAAAGTGTACTAAAAACAAACTACAGGTAAAATATATAAAGTCATATTTTGAAAGCTTGAAAGCACTTGGTGACACTATATACAAGTATGAATATTCCATGTATTATCGACTGGACAAATTGTGTGATATTAATAAGGTCTTTTCGCTAAATTCAAGTTAATCCTGTAACAATATGACTGCACCGATAGCACTGGCAGGTGCAAAGACATGCTCGGACTCGGATTCATTCTTTCATTCACTTGCTCTCTCTTTAACCATGTTAACATGGAGCAGGATTTTAAACTATTGACAACTGGTGTACTATGTATGACATATGCATCAAATTAATTTCAAGAAAGAGCCACTTATGCATCAAATTAATTTCAAGAAAGGGCCACTATGTTCACAAATTTTTGCAACTTCAGGTCAATAATAATCAAGTTATAAATAGTTAAAAAGCTGCCCACGTCAGTGGCGAGTGACTAAAAGAAATTGGAAACCAAACCTACAACAGTCTTCATGGTTTAGTTTCAAGGAATTTTCTGGAACAAAACTACAATAAAGTAGATAAAAGGGATAATAGCAATATCTCCAACATCAGATAGAATGATCACTGAATACAAATGTGGTTACTTCTTAATAAAACCGTTGTGATATGCTGCTTCTTCAAGCTAAAAAGTATATTACAGAATTTGTTACTATATGGTACTTTAACAAATGATAAAATTTTTGGTTGTATACGAAAGAGCTTCTCTCGTAAGCATAAAAGGGGACCCTAAATGGTCATGGGTCATTTTAGGGAGAATAAAGTGGATGTGTAGACTCCAAATAGATTCAGGAATATTGGAGTTTGAAGTATTCAGAGATTTTATGAAAATGAATTTGTGAGGTCACTGCAGAGTGAACTCCAGATAATGAGCTAAAATTATGCTGGAATATGCAGAGAGTTGTTAGTCTAATCTCTTTCAAACTTATATTGCTCATTTATGGCATCATGCTTACTATTTAAGGGTTTTTCTAAAACTCGGATTATTTTAAGCCATAGAAACTGGTTAATACTAAGGTTATATTTTGGAAACTGCAAGATATAAAATCGTAATTACTGGATATAACCACTGGTCATTTCCACATAAACGTTGCACCAACATCAAAATTTTATTATTTGTTTTGTCACTTAAGTAAGATATTTTAAGAACTACGAGTACATGAATACAATTTCCAGAAAAAAAAACAATTTTTTTTAAATTCAGTTAGTACATTTGCAGCAAATTAGGGGTCAAAGGTCGATGGAATTTTTTTTTTGTTTTAGATTCAGAAGATGGCAGAATTCCAAACTATCCTTATTTCTCAGCAATTTCTGCAATGAAGCTGTTTCAAATCATTTTGTATCAAAGTACTGGGTATATTTTTCCTAACCGAAGAAATTTTCATTATATCTTGCATATTTTTTGCTTTATTAAAAAAACAAAATGGCCGATTGAAATGTCCCGTCACAATAAAAAAACTAGAGCCTTAGGCACTGAAACGGGGCTATTTAAATGTAAAATAGGCTGTTGGAATAATTCCACTAACTCTTTGATGTTCAGTCCCCATGGTGAAGAGCCATACAATTTGTAGTCTCACACATTTCTCTCAATAAGGTACTAAGTACACCCCTAGTTTGGAAGGTTACAAATTCTGACAATGGTTGTATGCAGACTTGTACATGTAGATCACTGCATGCTATCTAAAGTTTGGAGTTTGACCCTATCAATTAACCCTATCAGCTAAATGAACCAAGCCATTGACCTAGGTCATGCATGTGTCTATGTTCTAAATGGTATAGTGGTTCTGGTGGAGGGGATGTTTGTGTGATAGTTCCCAAGTATACAATTTCTGCAAGAATGGAAGCCTAGAAAATTTTCTTGCCAACATGGCAAACATATAAGTCTGCCTTACACTATTTTCTTCTGTATTTGTTAAGTGTTCTAAATAAAGTTTTTATCAACCTGTGATTTATGACATCTTTTCAGGAAAACACTCTAAGTCAACCTATGAATAGTATCCATTTTGTATTCATGCTCTAAAGCAGGAAATCTCTGTGAAAATGACATATGAACATATATAAGAAAAGCAGAAAATATTTAACTTCACTAATATAGACCAGGTGAAACAAAATCTAGCAAAACTGGTTGACCAAACTATCTGCAGTAGCTCAATAACTTGAGGACTCTTTTCTTCTGCTCTTCCTCTCAAAGCCTAAAGCAGTTAAATAAACAACCAGTCACCCTGGCAATGGTACCAAATGTGCTCAAGTTTTTCCTCACTACAATACAGGACCATTAGTCCCTACGGGACTAAATCGCCCGTGAAAAATGCATTTTTCTGCTCTCAAAAAATTCTTCTTGGCTATTATGTAATTAACTGTAAACATTATCTCCTATAGTAATTGCAAACATTTATCAAGTGATTAATTTTTCTCCAGTTAATTACTTTAAAATCTATACCTTCATTAAGTGTGTCTTGTCTGTCACAAAGTGTGTGACAGACGGGACAAATCTGTGACAGACGGGACAGTTACAAAGTAATAATTTGAAGACGATTCCTTGAATAAAGCTAAAAGCTGGTGCAAACGTGTTACAATGTTTGAAAAAAGAAACAATGAAGCAACTGAGCTCAGTACATGGACCTGGCCCGCAAATTTTCCACAACTTGAAAATAGAAAATTTTCTTCAAAGAAAGCTTGAGTTGTATACCTCATATTTGAACTGAATGTGGATGATGAATTAAAATTGGATTAATATCAGGTATTTCTAATCTAAGTACGGTAATTTCCCTATTAATTCACCTTCCAAATTTAATTCGAAAACGGCCGATTTTTCCGCTGTCATGATTTTGTCCATCCTAATAAAACGAACACGGGAGCATTTTCAATATCCGTGAAACAATAAATTCGAACACTCCCGTTTTCGCCACAGAGTTCGTGTCGATGAAAGTAAAGTGAATATGTTAGGCTACTAGAATCTCGTATAGTATATCGGCGTATGCTATTATTTGTAAGCGCAGAGAAACAACAGGGAATGGTACAATATAATCAGACTGAATTACTATTACTTACAGTCTATAAGGAAAATAATTGATTCAATTAACTCCGCAGTCCTGTAATTTTATCCTAACTTGATCGCGTTTCGCCGCAGTCGGGAAAAATATATACGGCAGTCCCCCGCACGTGATCGAGTGTCTGCACACGGCCCGCTATTAAATCATTCTTCAGTTTCCAGCGTTCGTATATCAAATATCTTTCTTTAAACCAGCATTCCTTTATTTGAAAAACACACATTATTTTAAGTAACAAATTTGAGAGATCTTCAACGTTAATATATTTGTTCGTCGTATATGCTAAACCCCTCGCTGTCCCCCATTTACCTGCCCGACCTGCCCTGTATTATTCGTATGGGAGGCACTTGGGCCGTGTTCAAAGGAGGCACTGGAAGGGAGCAGAGTTCAAACTTTGTCGGGTGACGTTCCCGCGGAGATATCAAATTGTAACGTGTGTGCTGGTGAATTGCATCAGATTTCTTCACAGCAACTGAATTCTTCGTTTGGGGAAAGCAAGATGCGATTTAACCTTTCGGTATGCTGTATGCTATTCGTTATATTTTCAGGTGAAGTGGACAATCAAACGACCATTATTTGACGTCAAAAATGAGCCATCACGAAAAGCCTTTTGGAAGGATGTACATTTAACGTTGATTTTATTTTAGTATTTTGATCAATAAAAATTTCTAAAAATAAAAAATCTGGACTACAATTCTCGAGCATCACTTGTTTGTGCATGACAACGTATCGACAAGCCTGGAAGATCACAAACAATGGTGAAAGGGTTTCCTTTTTTCTTTCAGAACATCCATTCCCCCCTCCCTCCCCCTAACAGTCCATACGTCCGTGTTATTATCCACACGACAAGATGCATACATGCATATTTGGAATGAAAAGCTGTTTGCATGTATTTTTATTACATGCAATATTAAATTTCGTACCAGTGAACAGATTGAATTTCAGATGGTTATAGATGTAAGATACACTGCTACAAAACTCAACCAAATCAATTGAAATTGTGATGGACCAAATTGGTGAGTCAAACAACAGTTGTGCAAAACAGAATTTGTAGTTCACATAATAAAGAATCATGCACGGTTCCAAATAAGATGCTTACAGGTAACAGAAGGGGGCAAGGTTGACAAATTTGAGTGTGAACACAGACAGCTGTGTGGTACAGCTATGAAAGCCATAATTCTGTTATGCCAAATTTACCCACAAATTTTAACTCAAGAGGGTTTTATCAACTTTAACAACATTCAGAATCCTCATTTTTCTTAAAACTCTATCCACAAGGACACTGATATTGTGATAATAGATGATGTCTCGTCTGTCACAAAATTTGTCCCGTCTGTCACATAGGTTAAAAATTAATTTCCAGAAAAAATGGGACTTATGGAAAAACTTTGACACTTGTTTCTGACGACTTACTGTGTATTGTCCTTAAGTTTTATTTGATTTACAGTTCGAACTGAATTTGCAGTGAGATAGATTTTCATGCTGAATTACTACTGCTCAATATGCGTGGTCTGTCACATTTTGCCGTTTTAATTACTGAGATTTAATTGGTAAGAGTTGAATTAATATTTTTGCTTGGGTTTGAAGTACAACCACTTGACTTATTAATGACACCTTTATTTCAGTTTTATTTGCAATAGTTTATAATAAAAGTTTATATGATCACTCCATGTATGGTATCTTTTGTCCCGTCTGTCACAGTGGAAATGCCCCACTCTCTATGTGATTCATAAAGATTAAAAAAATCACTTCAACTATTTAAGTTCCAGAGATAAAATTCTAGTTACTAGTTGCTATGGTAACCAATTTCTAAAACTATTGGTAACCAAGTCGCAAAAGCGATATCCAATAAATTTTAAAACGAAATGTTAATGGAATGTAAGAATCAGAATTTTATGTATTTTCAAAAAGAAAATATTTGATTATATGCCTATCTGATTATCTTGGGTTCACTACTTGACATCATTAAAGCTTACTTTAAAGAGAATTTGTAGGAGATCCAAAAATCTTTGAAGGGCATTATCTCAGCAACCCGCATTTTTATTTTCATGAAATAAATGTTAAAATTGTCAGAAACTATATGACAGAAACAGATCTCTCTCCCAGAAGTTTTAAATCTCTATTTGGGTTCCTCTTTGACATGGAAAATGGCTATGTTACAATGAAAACAGCAACAAACCAACAATCAGCATTATCACTGTACATGTATCCCAGAAATCCCAAATGAGACTAACAAGTCTTTGTGTTCTAAATCCATTAAAGATTTCAGTATTATTTGAATCCTCTCCCTGATATTCACATTACTCATGGCCTTGGACATGTTGGACAGGTGTGCTTTCAAATCTAAAACAATATCCAACAGAAATGCCGTTAGCAACACAGATGAATTCAGCAACATATTTCTCAGTGCTCAAAAGTAAGTTCATTTATGATAAGATTTGGTAATTGTGTATTATCTTCTTGTAATGAGCAATTTTATCCTTACCATTTCTAAGACTACAAAACAATGTTTAAATTTCTTTAATATGAACTCCATGGACAATTCTGACTTTGCTTTATCTCTTTTCATTCACTTTTGTCTAAGTTTTTACGAGTCGATAGTGACAAGTTTGTAATGGTTATAACTGATTACATTTTATTTTTCTCAGACCCTCATGCTTTTTAAATGTTGCTACTATCATTGTTTCTATCCAAATTAAGAGGTCATGGTACATGTAGGCCCCTGTATCATGTTTATAATACAATATGTAAGAGGTCATGGTACATGTAGGCCCCTGTATCATGTTTATAATACAATATGTAAGAGGTCATGGTACATGTAGGCCCCTGTATCATGTTTATAATACAATATGTTTATTCACATTAAATGCCTAATAATAATAATTCATGAGCTTCCAATGAATTCTGAGTATAGTTGAGCTTCCAATGAATTCTGAGTATAGTTTACAGCCCATTGATACTTTTTGAGGTAAAGGTCTAGTTGTTTAGCTCTATTATCCCAGGAAAGCCAACTGGTGTAGAGTGTAGAGATTGTATTGGTATTGTGAGTTGGCTGAGCTTCATGATCTCATATACAGCAATTACAGAACACCACCAAGAGGCTCAGTTATTGTTCACTTACACTTCAGTTGAATTCAGAACTGTACTAAGATCAGGACCCTTCCCTCCCTCATCCCCTCTCATTATAACCCCCCCCCCCCCAACAGCGCTGTATAATGTATAGATGGCTCCACACGACACTGTTCCACACACTGTCTCAATTATGACCTCAATGCACATGAGTGGAAGGCCGAGATACCTGTTATCTACATCTAACAGGTAAACAGGAAAAGGCTGCATATATCTGTAGGCCCTCCAATGTGAAATTGTCCAGTTTCGATGTCAAAACCATGAGAACATTTCATTACATCATGACAGCTGTATATTGATCACAACAGACTCTGTGTCTGGGGAGGCATCATTCAGAGTAACAGGGATTCTGTACACCACTCCTTTCATCTTACACAGACCTGCATCATCACAGAAATACAACATAGCCTCCACCAAATACTCCACTGGTCTCTGAGTCATCTCTAGTCTGGGTAGATGAACAGCCAAAGTAGGCACTTTTGTTTCATCTGTAAATTCACCCTTCATGTCCGTCTGACCCGCCAGGTTTGTCTGTATGGAGTTTTCTAAATGTAACAGGATGAAAGACTTTGATTATCATGGTTGTATATCATACACTGTTGACTATGTACTCAACAAACTGATCACTTTCACTTCACTTCCCCTATTGTTTCATTTTCAGGGGCATGAGAGGTGGGTTTGGGGTTGGTGGACGCATAAAGAGTGCGAGTTGGGAAGGGTGGGGTGACATACATGTAGGAAACAGGTTGGGAAGAAATGCATTTTTAGGAATGGGTGGATAGGCATAGTAGACACCAATTGGGAGGAGGTGCCTGATGAACTAATAAAAGGTAAAATCCTCCCTCCTCCACCTTCTCTTGGGTACACTTCCCGCTTTCACCACATAACTAGTGAGTGAGTGAATAGGATTTAACTATTCCATAGTAGCACATCAGTGCATAACTTCTCCAAGAACTGCCATAGATCGACATGATCGTGAATATCACACTTCCACGAAAACCATGATAATGTTCTAAAGAAAGTATTCAGTTTATCTGTATTGCTCCATGAAAGAAAAGTTAAGCAGTAATATGAATTGAGAATTGATCTTTACAATCCCAAGATACCCACCTTCTGTCCATAACTGCCACCTACTAGGAGCCCCTTCTGTGAGGTGTAGACCTGTACTCCAGTCTACTTTAATGGTGATCACCAATTTGCCTCCAGACCTCAGGCTAACTGCTGGGATATCCTGTATCACTGTTGACTTGGAAGTGAGGCGTTTGAATGTTTCTGTAGAATGGCCAGAGTCTGTACTCGACAATGATGGGAATATGACTGGAAACTGGTAGAACAGAAGGGCAATAAAAGTATATTACTGGGTAATTGGGAAGTTCTGAAAAAAGACTTGCTTTCCTCAGTGTTACAAATAGTAAATATTGCCATGCAATAAGTCATTTCTGCTAGAATTTGAAAATCAAATGAGGTCCCCAATCACAGTGAAATTTCCCACCATAGAATCAGGAGTTAATAAAGATAAAGATATACCTTTACCTGGTCCATATGTACCCTGGTGTGGTACAGAAACAAAACTCATTGAGTAATATCTTGGCCTGTCTTTACCTTTACAAAATCAGGGGTTGTCAAATTTATTAGAACAGGTTCAAATAGTTGACAAATGGTCCAAAATCATGAAACAAATATATTACTCCGTTATTTTGATGTAAATCTAATTGATCAAATTTATTGAAATGACTGAAATAATTTTGTACACACAATTGAGGGCAACTGAATTGTAATTCGATTAGGTATTGTAAATCCAGGGGTTATTCTAGCTCAAAATTGCTCATACACTCGATTTCAAAATTTTGGAAACTCAATTTTTTTTGGTGCCCTGAAAACTCAATTTTTTAATTTCTTCGTCAAAAAAATGGTGAAACTCAATTTTTTCAACTTTTTCATCGCATCAATTACAGAACCAAGGTTTGTCATATGTTCACGAGCACATAAACACAGTAGACACTTCTTTACAGACCAACAAATACTGACAACCCCATTTACATGAATTATATTACAGTCTACAACAACATTGGTAAAACAACTTAGTGTAACGTGATAACCCATTGGCCCAAACCATGGCAGGGTACCGTGTATTGTCCAACAAATGAAGGCGACATTAGCATGACGTGTCTTCTTAGAGCAACAACAACATATACAACTGCTGCTGCATTGTCAATCAAGATATAAACTTCGGCCTAAAATATTTGGCCGTCGACTTGTTACATGTATGTTTTGTACACTCCGGTGCTATAATTATATTATAATTAGATGCTATAATTATTATTTATTGAACCTGAATTTTTTACCGTTGACAGAGAAGATTGGGATCGAATATATAATCTGGCAAAATTCCTATTTTACAGATTATATACTCTGAAATCTCTCATAAATATCGCCAGAAAAAAATATTTATGAAATAATTATTCCTAAAGAGACATTTTAAGTTTGCTTTAATTTAATTGAAACATCATGTAAATAATTATGGTAGACAATAAAACTTAAATGCACACACATTGTGTAAACAGAAATCAAGGGAAACATGAGATTGATCTAATCAAAATCCCTCAGCTTTCCCCAAGTGATTGTGACCCATGTGTAGTGTGAATTGGGGAAGAGATAGTTCTATGTGGGATGATCAAGATATACCGGTAGTACATTCAGGCATACATGTATAGGACAGAAATAGAAAATTATATATCTGTAAAGGGGCATAACTCTGTAAAATATGGGTCGAGGGGAGCCACTTTCGATAGGCGTCTGACTTAGCACTCTGTAAAATAAGAACCGAGACGAATAAGCTGTACCGAACACGGATCTGCAGATATAACTTGTACATTCAACTACAGATTACAAAATCGGAGATTATTACATCCGAAAGGGGCATAACTCCATAAGCCGCGGCGAGTAATCCTTTGTTGGCTTGTAGAATACAACAATATAAATAAGTTTCCAAAATATAGTAGGTATACCGAACACAGTTCTGCAGATATAGTTGGTTACATTCAGGTATATAGGACAGAAATAGAAATTAATATATCTGTAGTAAAGGGGCAGAACTCTGTAAAATATGGGCAGAGGGAAACCACTTTAAATAGGCATCTGACTTAGCACTAGATAAATAAGTGTTGAAAATTTGGTGGTTGTATCTCAAGCGGTTTTGCCTAAAATGCGTTAACGGACGGACGGACGTACATGGCAACAAAACCCCGAGGCCAAAATGGCCGAGGGGTAAAAAAACTCTTACTTGTGACCACTATTAAAGATAACTGCAGAATTTATTATCCGAATTTTCAAAGTCCGGAAAAATCTTCATTGAAATCTTCTTCTACTTTTTTTACACTGACTGAAGATAGGGATTCTCTGTCCATGGCAACGAATTTTGTATGTCCGTCGTCCTTAAGCTACGAGTATTTTGTTGACGCGGCAGGTCGACAGCCTGTGTTGTCATTGTTGTTGTCGGGAGTGAAGACATGAAGTGCTCTACCACATCGCTCAAAATCGTTTCATCAGAGAATTGGATGATTAAATTCAGCAGAATATGCCGATTGGTTGATGAGGAAACAACTGATCCATTAACTAAAACCATGATGGCTTTGGTATGCGGCTATCAAAACTGCCGGAGTTAAAACTTTACTGCTATGTGCTCGACACCAAGGAATCCTCGCTAGAGATTCATGCCGGGAAAAGGACTGTACCTTGTTTTGAAATTAGGGTTTCCCACAAGAATGTGAACCAAAATGGCTGCTTTTGAGTCGCCTCCGCGCTGTGACGGCTCATTTGTTTTACTTGGATTTGCTTATTAATTTTTTTAGGGCCAATAATTACTGATAATTAAAATATATGCGGCATTATTTATTTCCAAAATATTGATGCGGGCGGGTATTGCGAAACAACCTATCAACTGACAACTGGTAAATCACAAAACTCAATTTTTTTTAGCAAAACTCAATATGAAATTTTATGCAAAACTCAATATATATATTTTTTTCATCATGATAACCACAATGAAAATACGGCTAGAAAAACCCCTGAAATCATATTTACCTCTCTTATATTGCCTTTCTCAACATTGAAAATCTTGATAGAATGATTGTTAGTATCTGCAATATACACCAGGTGGCTCTGGTGGTCCACAGATAAACCCCCTGGCTCATTCAGCTCCACCTCTGTCAAATCCTCACTCAATCTGTTCCCAGCTTGACCAGATCCCAACAGAGTACAGCATTGTTTGGATGCTACATCTATAGTTTTTATCTGTGGACACATCAATGGCAACAGTATAATTTACAGCTGCTAAGTCAAAGGAAACATGTTTCTATTCAATTACAACTACAGTTGCTTAGTCTTAAGAGTACAAAAGTTATTCTAGAATTAACTTATGTACATGATATAAAAATCTGCATCCTTTCTAGAGGGCCTACCGATACACCAGGTGCTTCAGTCCCTTGTTTGACAACAGTCTATTATGAAATTCAGCCAATCAAGCTGGGCATTGATCAAAGCATAACTCCAATCAGATTTCTAACTTGCTTGCTGTGTAGAACAAATTATGTATCAACATTCAATTACGGTTACCTTATGATTGTAGGAGTCTGCCACAAGAATGGTATGGGGACTGTCCGACAGCACTGATACTGCCAGAGGGTGCTGAAGTCGGATGTCATAGCCTTTCCCATCCATATCACCATACGCAAACAAATTCTGCAAACAATATACACACATCAGATTATAGATACATGTATTTCAACGTTTTAATCTCAGACCAATAAAGCAAGAAGATGACAAATGTAACTTTAACTTCCAACATTTGAGTTATCCTGAGGAGGGCGGATAGTTGGGGGGAGGGAAGTATTATGATGGAAGGTAGAAGGTTGGGGCAATACTGAGTGTGAGTTTAATATTTTAAAGGGGTTCAGAGCCTTTGAGAGAGGGAAATTTGCAAGATCAAAGCTTTAGCGATTTGTTTGAAATTTATCCCGACGCTAACGATGAGACAACAGGCACAGCAATGTAAATGCAAAACAGTCTGTGGCAAAATAATGGAAGTCAACATGTAAAACTGGAATTAAAGGATAACAAATTTGAATGCTTTTAGACTGAAAAGGAAGCAGATTTTAGATCAACTGATTTCTACTTCTTGAATGTGTAGAATGATTCCAGCTGTGATCAAATATTTAAATAATATATTGCACTGTAGATAGATTGGAATTTGCACTTTGTACCGGGTAATTGGAAACGAGGATATTTTTCTTACCTGTGGATCTCTCTCCCCTCCAACAAGACCTCTTACTGCACCATCCTTCAATGATATCATTCTGACACTGGAGCTCTCTGCATCCGCCACAAACAAATATGGAACATCCCCATGCATGGAGAGTGTCAGACCAGAGGGTTGGGCAAAGGCAGCTTTCTCAGGGTAACTGTTATTTCTGTTTTCTTCATTACCACTACCTGCCAATCTTACACAGGTCCCAGCTTTGTAATCTCTGAAGGTATGAACAAGAAACAGTCAACTATTGACCTCAGGCAGTGATTCCATAGAGACATATATTAATTCATTATTCGAAAAAACATTAACAAGATGTTCAATGAATTACTCCTCCAACACGACTGCAGCTAGACCCAAGCCTGGCATGCTTGGTCAAGTTATAGTAACTGATTAGTTTAGCTCTTTGTCTATAGCTACTGCATAATGAATAAACATAACCCACTTCAGAGTTTCTCATGCACTTCCAAGTTTTGAAATCCCTGGGTTCATGTGAATTTCTGATTTGTCCACACTTAGGAGCCAACATGCCCAACACCATTAACCATCTCGTTCCACCCCATCAACCCACCCCACCCTATCCACCATCAAACCTCCACCCACCCATTCCACTCTTCACAGAAAAACTTTTTAAAATCTTGCACTTTGAAATCCAGTTGGGAACTGAGTGACGGGTATGTAACAAGCCATTATTGACCCCAGAAAAGGGTGTATATTTCATAAACACTTAAATATTTCGGTACAAATGTATACACCATCGTATTACCTTCCCTTGAACCATTTGCCATCCTCTAGAAACAGTCCCCAAATCTGATGGCTTCCAGCCATGGCAATATACAGCAAATTAACATCCGAGGACCCTGAAAAATACAATAATAATACAAGTCATATTTATAGCCTACACCTCTGAACTAACACACTTTTTTGGGGGGGGGGGAGGGGGGGTTATAGTGATGAACTTGAAGAAACAAATCTATGAAATTTTGACATGTTCATCAATCAATATCCCTTAGATGTTATTCCACTGTACAGAGCATGTAGAGAGAAGTCCATCAACCTAAACTTTTCAGTTCCACCAAATTATAAACCCATGCTGTGCTATGAATACTGATCATACATACTCACCCAGAGAAGAGCCTAATGTCAAGTCCCATGGTGAAGACAGGTCTTGTTCAAGTCCCAGTCTCCCTCCTTCATGATCCTGACCCATCTGACCTGTGCCTGCTACTGTCCCAACCACATCTTCATCTAGATCAATCTGTCATATAGTAGATCATCATTTAGATTATGCTTACTGAAGTTGATCTTTCCTTTATCAATGCCTGTCTGTATTTTCCCTCCCATCCCCCGAAAGATCTAAAATATTTTTCTGCCTATCCTAAAACAGACTATGAACAAGACAGCAGGCTCATTTCCTTGTGAACTAGGCATTCTATAACACTTGTGTCAATAACATCGACCTAACCATGCATATATCGCACGTTTTAGCACGGTTATGTGAAATGTACATGTGTCAAGTGCAGGTGTTCATCAGGAGATTCCATTTCACTAGTCGGGTGAGGAAAGGGATGTCTGCTTTCATACATGTATCAGTAACAATCGAATCAGTACATGTATGAACATTATCAATTACTAAGACAAAACCCTCAAAATTTGAACAAAAATCAATATTTCATCTCCTAAATAACACAGGGATGTAAATATGTGTATCAAGTTTTTATAATCTACCAATGACAGCTGGCAAATGCAGTAAACTTTCTAAGTATAGATATACATGTAGAGGCCTACATGTACAGCCTCTACATGTACAATTCAGCTAAACAGAAATCTCTATCATTTGCCATAATTTGAACCAAAATTAATATTTCATCTTAAAAATAGCACGAGTACATCCTCTAATCATAAGAAACATGTGTACCAAGTTTCATAATCATCCAATGACAGCTGACAACTGCAGCAAACTTTCTAAGTGCAGATGTACATGTGCACTTCAGCTGAACGCAAAACTCTATCATTTGCTATATTTGGAGAAAAATTAATAGTTCATCTCAAAAATAGCACAGGTACATCCTCTTATCATAAGAAACATGTGTACCAAGTTTCATAATCATCCAATGACAGCTGACAACTGCAGCAAACTTATAGTACAGAGTACAGATGTCAGCTAATCGCAAAACTCTACATACAGATTTTAACATTGGAGCACCCCAGAGATAGTACCCTCAGGTGGAATACCCACCTCCCAGATTTTTTCTAAATTTTCTAGATTTGTTTTGAATTTGCTAAACCAAAAGCCTAATCATTTCCAGGCCGGGGACACCGACGACGACATCCTCTTCCCTGCCTCACAATATCTCCCCTTTACTTCGTAACGCGAGATAAAAAAGGGGAGAAAGGTTGTCAAAGTTTAAAATATGTTTTCAACCTAATTTGGGGGGGTGAGGGGGGAGGGTTGTTGTTCCGACCAAGGGAGACAATCACTATTGGGAAATAAGAAAGGAGTGTTCAGATTTGAGAAGCACCTCGCCTTCCTACAGTTCAGACCAGCTGAAAGGTTAGTGTTGGCGCACCAACGGCGCGCAAACGAAGCGCGCCAACACAAAGGTATAGCGCGCCAATGCCCATGATTATCGGCTGGCCATTGTTCTAACTCTGTTGAATGTAGTCCGTCGACATGATTGAACACAGGCCGCGCGCTATCAGCACGGTCAGACAATGGCTGGAAGCGAGCTGCAGGAGTAAGAGCCCGCTTGTGAGGTCTTTGTTAGCGAGCGATTGCTCACGAGAGAGAGCTCAAGAAAATCAGTTGGGAGTCCACGTGGCGTTAATCGCCACGAAGCTAACTGTTTGCACAGAATGTCTGCCTGTAATTCATACCTATTAAATAACATCAGGTATATGAATTTGTGTTACCGGCGAACACGTGGACCTCGATCAAGCGTATTTGCATTCCATCTAAAAATTTGTAAAAGGAAATAGATTTAAGATTTATTTTAATCATAAACACTGCTTGCAAAATGGATTGTAATTTGTGCTTCGTCGGATACCTGCTTTCAAAGTTGACCCAGACTTGGCAGTTGACCCAAACATATTGTTTAGGTAGAAATCTCTGTTATTGTTTCGTTTTTGTTATTTAGCTGGAACGATGGATGTGTGGACCATAAATACTTGTTAATTCTTATTTCCTCATCGGAAGTTATATATTATTTCGTGTGCAACCTTTAACAGTCGGGCAGTAACGAATAAAGAGCATATACAATTGGAGTATTTGTCATTCTCTGTAAGGGGCTAATTGATCTTTTGAGTTTCTGTGTATATTTTGGTTAGGCGGTTGTAACAAGACAAGCCAAAGACAAAATGAACATGAAAGAGACAACTAGTCTGACCGAGCACTGCATGTTGCCCCGATTATGATCTCGACTCGCCCGTGTGTCTGAATTTATACGAAGCTGTATTCATTTGAAATGTTACGTTCAACCGTTTTACTGGCCCTTCTGAAAGAGGAGGCGGCCTTCGCAATTTGCACACACCAACGTTTTATGAATTCTGATAATATATTTAGGCATACTTTAAGCTATCTTTGGCGAAACTTTTTGTTAATGAAGATTATTCGTAGTCTCAACCGAATGTTCACAAGACGGCCGAGTTTCCTTGGAGCACAAACAAAAAATGATAAACATTTACAGCATTCTTATTGAAGAAGTCAAATCTTCTATATATTTTTTAATTACTTAGCCAGTAATTTAAACTGTAGAATAGATTGTGTTCTTGCCGTACACCGCCAGAGGGGAACTCTTTGAAAACAATTCAGTTTTAAGCGATGACGGCTGTTAGCGCGCGATCCGGCAAGCGCGCCAACGGGGAGCCTTTGTTTACCGCCGACATGCTCACAATGGTTCAGTGGTTTGACCGGACTATATTCTACCGGCGCGTGGCGGCAAGGGTCACATCATGGGGGGTGTAATAAGTCTTGGTGATTAGGCCAGCACGTTGGCGCGCTATCGGTGCGTAAACGCTGTTCACTAATTGGAAGATTAAGCTGGTCTGAACTGTAGCTATTTGGCGTGGATCCTAATTTTTTATATATTTTGTTTTTTTCGACAATTCCGACCAAGGCTTGACAATCACTACTGGAAAGTACATGTAGGAAAGTAACTAAGGTTCAGAATTATTCCCAGTTGAGAAGCACCCTCTAAGCAAATGAAACATGACTGGTGCTGTCGCCAATGATTATGTGTATTTTGAGGAACAGTTGTCGCAAAACATCTCTGAATATGGTTGGTCACAGGTTGGTGTCCTGTTCATCTGCAGATACAGTGAACGAACTAGTAGCTGAGCTACCCCAGGATGTGAACATGCCCATTTATTTTCATTCTGGGAAGCAGGACCATGATGATGGACATCCATTCCATACACCAGTATTCAAGTGAGCAAAACAAAAGTTTCTTGTTGACAAGAAAAAAAAAAGCCTACCTACCTACCCTATAAAATTGTCCAGCCATAACTGGAAACCAAAATATTTTTCCACTTGGCCTTATGACAGAACAAGGGCTCTTCATTGTCACATGGTCAACATACATGTAGCAGTGAACTTTAAAGAAGTTCAATGGTACATACATATAAAAATGACTTTTTTTGGCTACTGGGACAGTGATCCCAAAAGCAATAGAACTCTCTGCATTCACACTGACAATCCACCTGTGAACTTTGATTGGTAGAACATTTATAACTGAAAATATCGCTGGTAAAGCTTAGGCATTATGGAACCATGCAAGGACGATACTAAAATACTAAAGTCATCTGGGTGTATTTAGCTTAAATGAAAATCCATCTTCCCCCCCCCCAAAAAAGGAAAAACTTGAGAAAAATAAATGGAGGATATATTTAATTCTTTTAAAATAGGTCACTCCTGGGAATAGGCCTCAGAAATCACAGACTGCCTCCTACTAAGCCCTTCCTGCACTCTGCCCACTCACCCTGTCTACTTTCTGGGAGACTTAGCTCATGATGATAATACACAATGTTCAGAAATAGATCTAGGTACATGAGGTACCGGAGACCAATCCAAACTCATTTCTGAATTACATGTACCCGTATGTCACTTTCATCTTGCAAATTATTGTTGGTCCAACGTTGCACTATGGAGACCAAGAAACACAAAATCAAATACTTTATTGCACATTTGTGCCCCAGAGGGACTAATGGCATGAACAAACAAACACATTGACAATACAAATAACTACATGATATAACACACTAAAACAATATTGTGGCGATGTATATAAAACATCGCTGGAGCACTGTCAATTCTTATTTTTTACATACGGCTAAAACA
Organism: Hanleya hanleyi; assembly: GCA_036873755.1. Taxonomy (NCBI): domain Eukaryota; kingdom Metazoa; phylum Mollusca; class Polyplacophora; order Lepidopleurida; family Hanleyidae; genus Hanleya; species Hanleya hanleyi. Next base: position 36,739 of record JAVTVY010031334.1, read on the forward strand.
TTCGTATGTAAACTTAGCCAGGGCATTTTGGACGTTTACGTCAGTTGACGACATCAGGTCAATGAATAACTTGTCATTAATTTGACATATTGGCACATGTAACTTAATCTCATCAAGCATAATTTTCCGTCTGTCGACATGTTTAGTGCAATGAAGTAAAAAATGCATTTCGTCGTCGACGAGCAGACATGTTTGACAAAGACGGTCATTACCTGGAGTATTTGTGTATCTACCTCGTTCAATTCCGAGTTTATGGGCACTGATTCTAAGCTGAATAAGAGCGGACCTATTTTTTCTATTTTTGACTTTCAGAGCAGCTTCCTCTGAGAAAAAGCTCCTCTTGAACATACGGTATGAGGTCATCTTAGAAAATCAGCAATTTTCCCAGCCCATAAAACTGAAAATTTCTCAATTAGGAAAGCCTTCATGAAATTTAAAGTGGCCGCGGGTTTTTTACATGTTTGATTCTCCCAGAGATGTTGACAATTGGTTTCCTGTAATAGAGTTTTTATATACGAAACCCAGTTCATCGTATTGTTAGATCGGCATTCTTCAACTTGTTCCATATACGATTTAGCGACGACGGATCAGACGACTGGATATGAAGTAAATATTTAACACTTTTTAACAGAGCATAAACTTTCATAGGAACTCTACTGAGCTCACTAAGAACAGCTAAGTTTACGGCTTTGGAATGTACTCCTAGAATTTGTTTAGCAAACTTTAAATGAGTCTTTTTGCAGTCATCATCCAAGCGCAATAATGAGTCCAGCTGTTTGTATAAACTAGAGTACCCTATCCAGACCTCAGACCCATATAAAAGTATCGGTTTGATTGTAGCATCGAAAATATTGCACGGGAGATCCGCCTGTAGCTCACTGGGATTTAATGATTGTTTAACCCAGAAGATAGCTTTATTAGCCCTGGAAGCTAGATTTATAACGGCTTGGTTAAATTTACCATTGCTGTGAAGTAGGAGCCCTAGATACTTATATTTATTGACACATTCCAGTTTGGACTTGTTTATATAGAACGAATCTGTACTACATTGCTCAGACCAAACACCACTATCTTTGTTTTCTTTACGTTGACAGGTAAGCCCCACTGAGCCACAAATGACCCTAATTTATCCAGTTTTGTCTGCAGTATCCGCTGTATCTACCTCGTTCAATTCCGAGTTTATGGGCACTGATTCTAAGCTGAATAAGAGCGGACCTATTTTTTCTATTTTTGACTTTCAGAGCAGCTTCCTCTGAGAAAAAGCTCCTCTTGAACATACGGTATGAGGTCATCTTAGAAAAATCAGCAATTTTCCCAGCCCATAAAACTGAAAATTTCTCAATTAGGAAAGCCTTCATGAAATTTAAAGTGGCCGCGGGTTTTTTACATGTTTGATTCTCCCAGAGATGTTGACAATTGGTTTCCTGTAATAGAGTTTTTATATACGAAACCCAGTTCATCGTATTGTTAGATCGGCATTCTTCAACTTGTTCCATATACGATTTAGCGACGACGGATCAGACGACTGGATATGAAGTAAATATTTAACACTTTTTAACAGAGCATAAACTTTCATAGGAACTCTACTGAGCTCACTAAGAACAGCTAAGTTTACGGCTTTGGAATGTACTCCTAGAATTTGTTTAGCAAACTTTAAATGAGTCTTTTTGCAGTCATCATCCAAGCGCAATAATGAGTCCAGCTGTTTGTATAAACTAGAGTACCCTATCCAGACCTCAGACCCATATAAAAGTATCGGTTTGATTGTAGCATCGAAAATATTGCACGGGAGATCCGCCTGTAGCTCACTGGGATTTAATGATTGTTTAACCCAGAAGATAGCTTTATTAGCCCTGGAAGCTAGATTTATAACGGCTTGGTTAAATTTACCATTGCTGTGAAGTAGGAGCCCTAGATACTTATATTTATTGACACATTCCAGTTTGGACTTGTTTATATAGAATGAATCTGTACTACATTGCTCAGACCAAACACCACTATCTTTGTTTTCTTTACGTTGACAGGTAAGCCCCACTGAGCCACAAATGACCCTAATTTATCCAGTTTTGTCTGCAGTATCTGCAGTATCTACCTCGTTCAATTCCGAGTTTATGGGCACTGATTCTAAGCTGAATAAGAGCGGACCTATTTTTTCTATTTTTGACTTTCAGAGCAGCTTCCTCCGAGAAAAAGCTCCTCTTGAACATACGGTATGAGGTCATCTTAGAAAAATCAGCAATTTTCCCAGCCCATAAAACTGAAAATTTCTCAATTAGGAAAGCCTTCATGAAATTTAAAGTGGCCGCGGGTTTTTTACATGTTTGATTCTCCCAGAGATGTTGACAATTGGTTTCCTGTAATAGAGTTTTTATATACGAAACCCAGTTCATCGTATTGTTAGATCGGCATTCTTCAACTTGTTCCATATACGATTTATATAATAGCGACGACGGATCAGACGACTGGATATGAAGTAAATATTTAACACTTTTTAACAGAGCATAAACTTTCATAGGAACTCTACTGAGCTCACTAAGAACAGCCAAGTTTACGGCTTTGGAATGTACTCCTAGAATGTGTTTAGCAAACTTTAAATGAGTCTTTTCGCAATCATCATCCAAGCGCAATAATGAGTCCAGCTGTTTGTATAAACTAGAGTATCCTATCCAGACCTCAGACCGATATAAAAGTATCGGTTTGATTGTAGCGTGGAAAATATTGCACGCGAGATCCGCCTGTAGCTCACTGGGATTTAATGATTGTTTAACCGAGAAGATAGCTTTATTAGCCCTGGAAGCTAGATTTATAACGGCTTGGTTAAATTTACCATTGCTGTGAAGTAGGAGCCCTAGATACTTATATTTATTGACACATTCCAGTTTGGACTTGTTTATATATAACGAATCTGTACTACATTTGCTCAGACCAAACACCACTATCTTTGTTTTCTTTACGTTGACAGATAAGCCCCACTGAGCCACAAATGACCCTAATTTATCCAGTTTTGTCTGCAGATCCGCTTTATCTAAAGACAGTAGCACAATATCATCAGCATACGCGAGACAGTGTACTTGTTCATCCCATATTTTGGGTGAGTGATCGCTATCCATATCTAATAAAAGGTCATTAATAAAAATATTAAATAATAATGGACTCAGTACATTTCCCTGATGCACCCCTCTAGACACAGGAAATCTCTCGCTCATACAGTATGTTGTCCTCACTCTGGAATGACTGTGGAGGTACAGGGATCGGATAACCTGATAGATAGGGCCTGTAATGCCGGTTCTCTGTAATTTTAGAAATAAGGCATCGTGCTAAACCGAATCGAATGCCTTATTGAAGTCGACGAAACAAGTATATAATTTTTGCTTGCGTTTAGTGTACTTGTCGATAATTGTTTTCATTGTAAGGATGTGATCTGAAGTCCGGTGACCTTTTCTGAATCCTATTTGTGATTTTGACAGCAGACCCTTAGTTTCAACGAAATCTACAAGTCTTTTATTCAATATCGGACAGAACATCTTCCCCAAGCAGCTATTAAGCGTAATTCCCCTGTAATTGTCGGGATCCAAGGGTGTTCCACTTTTATGGATGGGCACTATCATCCCGTCTGTCCATGACGGAGGGAACACACCAGAAGTAAGCAGTTTGTTGAAAAGCGGAAGAATCATGTCTTTGATCAGTGGATAGGCTGTCTTCAGCATTTCGTTGCTGATACTGTCAGCTCCCGCAGCTTTATTGTTCTTCAAGGTTTTTACTGCCGTATCCATTTCCTTCTCTGTTATTGGTGTATTTAACTCCACAGACCCAATATTATTTTCTAATTTTTTGGATTCTTCTCGTACTGCTTCTACTCTAGATCTACTCATGTTCTCCTCTGACGAGTTATGTAACTTCTTGAAGTGATGATGCCAGTCATTTATATCAATTTTATCGGAATTGTCACACGAATGTTCTGCTCTCAATTTCTTTAGAGTACTCCAAATCGTTGAGGGATCGCTATCGAAAGCAGAATTAAGTTCATTCAGAAGCATTTGCCGATAAATTTGTTTGCAATGTCTAGTTTTAGCTCTATACTCTTTGTGTTTGTTAAAGTATTTGGCCTTCAAATGTGGATTCATTTTGTTGCGATTGAAAGCATTGTTAAGTTTGACCATTTGTTTATGTAAATTCTTACAATCTTTGTTAAACCAGGGTTTATTGTCAGTAGACTGTTTCGACGTTTTACCTTTGATCTTTTTCATTGAACTGTCAGCAGCCGTTGTTAATAAATCTGAGATAAGCTTTATGCATTCATTCAAATCCGGTTCTTTCTCTCCAAGAACATCTTGTATATTTTGAGAATAAGAATCGTATGAATTAACAATTGTTTTTATGAAATTATCCTTTTCCTCTGGGCACCAGATGTATTTTGTAGGTAATGGGTAGGATTCTGACTTAGCATTCGATTCTAAGGTTCGCCTGTATCTCCACAATCCTGTTTTGATTTGCATAGAAACCTGACAGTGGTCCGAGATACAAGAGAGCGGGTGCACCTTCAAATCCAACACAGACTTGATATAATTAGCACTAACTATAAAGTAATCGACTAGGCTGTTACCCCATCGATTAATACAGGTAAATTCCCCAAACAAATCCCCAGGTGTTCTACCGTTCATAATCCGACATTGACTAGATCTACATAAGTCAACTAATTTTCTGTCCATACTTTTAAGAGCTACATCTTTGGAATTTCTCGGAGGTATATTATCACAATTATAGTATGTTGGTAATGGCACGTGATCTAGATCATCGTCGTCACTAATATAATCTTGTAAGTTTGCTGTTCTAGCATTTAGATCACCACACACTATCACGTTCCCCTTGACACTAAAGGTGGTGATCTCCTCCTCAAGTCTTTTAAATAGGTCCAACGAATGCTGTTTTCCGTAGGTGGAATTTTCAGGAGGGATATACGCAAGACATAAATATACATCTCTGTCTGTCATGAAATATTTATGACACAGCTTGACCCACAGAGATGAACTACAAGTGGTTGACTTCACTGGAATCACACCGGGAGCTATGTCCTCATTGACTAAGTCGCCGTTTCCAATTATCGTTCGCGAATGAATCGTTTATTTCGTCAAATTTTCTCGAAGTCGCGATTTTCCAAGGCGCGAGGGAATGGGTTTTTTTCTTCAAAATAAACGATTCATTCGCGATCGCTGTTCGAATGGTTTTTATTTTCTGTTGACAATCGTTTTTCAATCGAGAAAATTCTCGCGAATAAAAAGCGATATCGCGATTCAATCGTTTTTTAGTCGAGAAAATATAAGCGATTAAAACAAAACGATTGAGGATTATAGCCGAAAGTAGTACGGTAAGGTTCAGTCTGACTGACCCGCATACACGTTCGAGTTTCTGTATCATACACACTTCAGTCAGACTATATAAAGTTCGATCATTTTTTCTTCTTCCTTTTCCATTCTTCTTTGCCTTGTGTAAAACTATAGCGTGTTTCGTTTATATATATATATACATATATATACATAAGAATAATGGTTATGCATATAATTATAACTATAATTATTATATAATTATATTTACATATATTTTGCACCGGACACAGGCCCGGATATGGTCAGTCTGAGTCATTTGCACTTGCAATTTCGTCTATTATTTTGAGTATTTCTGTGTTTTAAAGCTGGTATTATTCCAGATTTCTTTTGTAGTATTTTTCGTGAACGTTTTTGTCATCTGTGCGTGCTGAAATTTTGAGTTGATTCGTCAGATTTTCGCTGTTCGCGTGTTTTTTTGTCCTACGATCATCATTTTCCTTGTGTAGATAGATGGCGCTGTATTGAATATAACATTGTCATACGGGGCTTTTGAGGCTTCGCAAGCACTTAATTATTAATATATAGCGCGGGCTATTTGTAAAACTTTTCACAACTGTCATTATTTTTTTCCTTGTTTGTTTGGTTGTGTGAATTAATCTTTTCTGGAGCTCTCTGAGTGGGAGTCTTGTTGTGGGGCTCCCTAAGTGGGAGTCTATATATAAGTGCAAAATCCCACAGTTGCCTGGCTTGTGGGCAATAAATTTTCAATAAATTGTGAAAATTAATAAATACAAAGGGTAAATATATATATAAAAGAAATGATTCAAAGAAAATAATGATATTGATTATTTTTCACAATTTGATGAACATACACGTATTCATTCACCATCAAATATCCCACAAGCCTGGTAATTGCAGTATGGAAAACACTGAAAGTGGGCTGAACGCGGTTTGCTTGGCAAGATGATCAATGTCTCGCATTTGGCTAAAAAAGAAACCTTGACCATGCGAAGATGTGTTTCAAAAGCCCTGTATAATTTAGGTCACGTGACTTGGTTGCTGAAGAATCAAACAACGCCCCTCACCGCGTATGATACTATATGTGAAATGACTGCTTATTCAATAAAATATGAATATAAAACGTCTTTGTATGTCCGACAGATTTTCAAATCCCACATTTAAATCTTTAGTTTTGCAAAGAAAAAAACCGAAATCTTTAACCGATGATCGTATTCGGACGAGAATTTGTTTTGGTTAATTCAGTAAGAGATGAAATTATATAATATTCAGTTGGTTTCTGGCTTGAGCTTCCCTTTGGAATCATTCATAGTTCATTTATCAAAATGTTAAATTAAAATAAAAAGTATTGTACATATGCGGATCTAACCGTTATATGCGATTCAATCACCAATGTGATATGTATTTGATATAAATATGAAATCACTGCCGCGAATATTCTTATAATAAATAAAATTAACTTGATGGTGATTTTTTTTAACTTATTCACATCTCAATAGTTTAAAAACTGTACCAAAACATGAATGTATACCCTTTCGTAATGTATGTTTTACTATAACAAAATATACATATTTAATTACACTATTTTTCACCTTAATTAACCTAGAAATTCTCGGCTGGATGGCTAAGCTGTTCTGGGTTATCCGTCATGTGTCCATTCGCACCTCTATCAAGTCTGTGCCGTAATCATTCTGATAATGCAATCAACGCCGAACTCAAATCCACTCATGACCTTATTAAATAAACATGCAATTTTGTCATTGACGCTTCGCCGGAGTAAATCTGAGCGCGGACGTCACAGGAAGCATGGTACAGGTATGTGTATAGATATTTCCAGCATACACCCTACTTCGGCTTGTAGGAGACTATAGATCGTGAATCATATATATTATCCGGTTATCTTACGCATTTATACAGTATAGTAATATAGGTTTTCCATCGACAAATCCGCAACCAGCATTAAATGTAGTTCCCAGTTCGCGGTTAGAGCGGCGTACGACGGCAACACGGCCTATGTGTCAGATATCACTCCGCCTCACGATTCTCTCGCACCTTGGAAAAAAACCGATTCTCTCGCGATTGAAGATTCGCGATCAAGAACGGATCGCGCATGGGTAAACGATTCAAAAACGGTATCGCGAGAGAATGGGTTTTTTTCAGAAAAGGTTCAATCGTTTTTTCTCATTTTTTTTCTCGATATCCTCGCGACTGATTCACGAATGATCGTTTTTCAATCGAGAAAATTTATGAAAAATCGCGACTGAAGAAAAAACGAATAATGGAAACGATCCCTAAAATAGCCACACCCCTGACCCCTTTTTGGCTTTAGGGTGTTTCTGCCTGTCTTTCCTGGCCTTTAGGACAAACCCAGGCAGAGATATCACTGTCCCAGAAACAGCATGTGTCTCAGTGAGACCTACAATGTCGAAAACACTAAGTGTCTTAATCACAGTTTGCTCATGTAATTTGTTTTTTCGCGGACCGTCTAAATTGTGAACCAGTCCGTTCACATTCCAGGAGCAAATATTCAAACTATTCTGCACAGTCATTGCATTCATGTTGCAAAGAACACAAAGTAAACTAGACAAAAAATAAAAAAGAAAGTGTAATAAAATTTGTTTGGGCAATATACAAAAAGCAGTAACCAGGAAGTAAGTCACAGAAAAAGAAATTGGAGGAAATGGAGAACCATCTAATAACCCTTCCAGGCCTCTGGGGGGGGGGGGCGCAAAAAGCCTCCCTCCCACCAAACTTTCTGCGCTATCTCCGGAACGGCAAACAATGGAGAGCTGAAACTCCGTCACTTTATAGTTTATCATATTGAGGTCATTTTTGAGCTATTTGCATAACCCCCGAGCAGAGGATCATGGGAAAATTCAAGACGGCGACCACGTGGGGTATCAGAAAAGTTATGTTTTTTTGTCAATATTTCTGCTTTTCCGGGATGAAAAGTGGGCAATAACTATTTTATTTCACATCACATTAATATTTACTAATTTACCATGTAGTTTTTGTGGAGAAATTGCAGAAATATAAAATTCGGAAAAATTTGATAGAACAATCGACCAAAAAGCCGTTTTTTGAAAATGACGTCATTGTGATGTCATCAAAACGGTCATCTTAGATTTTTTTTTTACATTTTCTGGTAGAGCTTGACCCAAGGGTATAGTGTGGTAAGTTTCATCCCCCTAGCTCAAAGAGTGAGAAAATAATACCCACGGTAGAGAATAACTTCATAATGATATTTTGTTACACCATACATGGAAGCAACCTTCCAAGGTGTGATGGGGGGGGGGGGGGCAGTGTGAAACATGGATAGGTAATGTGCTAAAGGGACTCGTAGCGGATCATGAAACTTGACAAAAACCTTTTGGGAAGAAAACCCGGAACCCAAATAGGAGGAAATTGAGTTCCGCTTAAGGTATCTTTCTGTACCATTTTGTTCATGATTGACATGCTCGACTTGTCTTGTCCACTACAGCAACATTTTATATTCGAATTAGTAGTTTTTGTTTTCAACAATATTTCGACGTTATCGCAATCAAATCTCAGAGAATTGCATTGACAAGATTTCGAACCTTCTTCCACCATTTTCAAATCGAAGTTAGTAGGTGGCACAACCCAATAAAAACAATGTCCTAATTGTGATTTGATTGAAGAGGGATTCCATGTTGTATTACTATGTGTACTTAAGTGCAAAATGCATTCCAAAGTATTATAGGCAGTATCAAAATATCAAAAAATGGTACAGTTAATATCTAATGACACCTTCACAATTGTAAAAAAAACTGTCTTCATACATTTGGAAATCAAGAAGGACCATGTACATGTAGCAAGGAAGTATAATTTCCACTTCAGAAACTTCAGTCGAAAAGAAAAACAGTTTTCGGAAGTCTCGATATGATGTACATGATATTTGCTTCGGAAATCCATGTTGATGTCCAGAACATTATGCAGAGGAAACCATGTTAGGCATATAAAGAAATATCATGCGTATTTATATTATGCCATTAATTAGCAAAACTAAACGTCTATTTTGAAGATTGAGTTGGTGACCTACCGTTATTGACCTACATAATTGAACTCAGCGCATCAATTCTGAACTGTTGCGAGTCATGAATGTTATGGAGATTAACTTCTCTTTGGAATATGACGGAATAATTTCACCGAGTACTTGAGGGAAAACATCACCTTTTGTTATATACTTTCCCTTGCAGGACACAGACTAAGACATTTACACATCTACATAATTTCTTGCTTTAAATCAAATTCGGTGACATTGACCAACATAATGGACGGTACTTAACTCAACCAGGCCTAGGGGGGGGGGCAAAATGCCCTACCCTGTCAAACTTTCTGCGCTATCTCCGAAACGACAAACAATTAAGAGCTGAAAAATCCGTGACTTTATAGTATATCATATTGGAGTCATTTTGAGCCTATTTGCATACACCCCAAGGAGTGGACCATGGGTAAATTCAAGATGGCGGCCATACGGGTACCAGAAAAGTGTTGTTTTCGTCATATTTCTTCAAAATTTCTGGTTTTTCGCGATGATAAATGAGCAAAAACTATTTTATTTCACATCACATTAATATTTACTAATTTATCGTGGAGTTTTTGTGGAGAAATTGCATAAATAAAACATCTGAGCGAAAAATCGACCACAAAATGCCGTATTTGAAGATGCCATCACTGTGGCGTCATCAAAATGGCCATCTTGGATGTTTTTACATTTTATGGTAGAGCTTGACCCAAAGCTATAGGGTGGTAAGTTTCAGTCCCCTGGCTCAAGGGGTAAGAAAAATGATTCAGGGGGCTTTTCGCTCCCCTCCCCTCCCCCGCCAGGCCTGGGCAGGTCCCAAAAAGGCCAGGCCAAATAGGGTTGAGAGCTCGTTAAAACATACCCTATCTTCACAATGTTGCCCTATGTGTAACATCCGAGGCAGTATAGAATAAGTTCGCCTCAAAGTGATGCTGTGAGCTTTTGACTCAATAAACGGATTATTCTTAACAAATCATAATGACTTTTCATGGGAAAACAATTCCAGTGCATGAGCCACAGATATCATTACCTCTGCGTATTAACTAGCAAAATTGACGCACAGCATTAACTGAGCTTTCTAGACAGAATGGTGACATACTGACCTACATAACTGACACCTGAATTATGCCTTCATACTGATATATCTTAATTTCAATATTCGGTTTACAGATTTCAATACACTTTTGATATTGTGATAAATTTCATGTTTATTCAAAATTAGTTCGATCTGTGAACAATCGTGGGAAAAAGTAGTTGAAGGCAGATGACAAAATTATTGTCAAGAAACTTCCACATGGTCTTTAGAGAATCAACAGCTGTTATTTTTTTATATTGGTGACTTTGCCAGTATACGCAGCTGACAATATGGAATATTTACCCTTATTTCCATTCCAAAATCACGGTACTGACCTAAATAACAGACGGGCTTTGACCAATCAACATATATCTTATATCAGGTGAAAGCCCATACACATACATACCTTTATAATGATACCTTAATGTAACATAAAAACACAGTAGTAGTGGAACTATGCCCTTATATGTTGCACTTAATCCCTACTTGTCCGGGTTTTTGACGAGTTCCCTGATCCGCTAATTGCATCTAGTTCATTACCTACCCATTTATCAGATTGTTCCCCCCTCCTCCCCCCCACACCCCACCCACCCTGGAAGGATGGGTCTATGTGTGGTTTAACAAAAAATCACAATGAACATTATCTATAGAGTTTGAGGTTCATCCTAAAATAAGCCTTTTTCTGTTTGGGATGATGGACTACGGCTGGCTCGCGTGATAAATCCCCACACAACAAGCACAGAGACCGGTAACATATACATAGCTGGCAAACAATTATAGGAGAAATGGAAGAACTAAGCGCATACAAAGTCGACTCAGTGGAGATTCTTGAGAATCGTTCCATGCCAGCTTGTGTAATACAGTACCGCTCTCATTAAATGTCACTCTACCGTGGTAGTTAAGGTGCTGCTACTGTGCCTCTGCGGCATCGCTGCTGCGTTGGTACCGCATTGCCACCGCAGTTCCTGTTTCTTGTTTACCGTTTTAAATTGACTACTCGACGTGAAAGACGAGACAGCGGATTTCTGTGGAAAATGGGCCGAATATGAGAAATTTTTCCTACTTTTTGGGGCGTTTTCAGGAAAATATAAGCAATTGTAAAGGGGTTTGCAATGATTTTTTTCACAAAAATGGCAATAGCCTTTTAGTAATGGTACAAACATACTCTTTGAGGGATATACCGATATAACAATCTTGCGTTAAAGATTATTTGACCATTGGTGACCGGCGGGGGGACCCTATTTTTTATTTCCGGCTGAACTGGACAACTCTAGAGTACAGTTTAACAGTAAATACTGTACAATTCCTGAATAATTGTCATCTTTTGGGGAAAATCCTGTGTGATATGACTATTGTATATCCCTGTTTAGATGCTTTTTCATCTCCGAAATCAGTGGTACGCAAAAAAAATCTTGAGTGAAATCCGTTTCTGGACCATTTGCATGCATGTTCTCTCTTAATCTTTATATTAGACAGAAACATTCATGGTCCCAGAAATAATACACGCGTACCGCGGTAATTATGCAAGAATGGTTGCGCATTAGTTACTGTGCTCCTACCGCTTTGCTACTGCATTGATGCTGCGCGACCACCGCGTTGCTACCGCGTCGGTACTGCGCTGTTACTGGGCCTCTACCGCACTGCTACTGGGCCCCTACCGCACTAGACTGGACTTTTAATGAGAGTGGTACTGTACAATACAGTGTCTACATATGAATCCATTGTATTAAATCAAGAATGTCAATTTTGGTATTAAGCATGTCCGCGGTGATTTTTGGCTTTTGGCGGTCATTTTGCATGTTTTTGTTTTCTATTAGATTATTCCCCGTTTCAGGTTAAGTGTTAGGGATTTTCTTTGAAAGTCTTCTAGACGAGAATTTGTCACAGCCACATCCATCTAATTTTATAATATTGAAAGACATTGTCATTATCTGCAAGCAGTTAGAATATAAGAAAAAGTTAAATACCGTTTATATGAATTTTTCATAAATATGCTTCAAAACTAAGACTATTCCTTATGTTTTCTGGGTTATCAAATGGAGCATGGGTCAGTTTACGTAACGTCGCCTACAGCTAAAAATGCACACCAACCTATATTGTTTTCTTTGTGTTTCCTCATATATCCACAATTATGTATGCAACAACAGACATTCTTAAAAAAGTTAATTACTTTTATTTGCCAGCAGCGGACATCATTAAGTCATAGCCACGCTCCCGGCTCTTTGCTTCTCTCATCTTGTTTATTTAATATCCAAATATTGAGTTCACCGGGCCTCGCTATTTGACTGATTTCCTGCAATCCATTAGTCGGTGCGTTTTTCAGCTTTTTATTGCTTTACTATAACTTGTTTTGGTCGTCTTCCCTCACCCCATGAATTTTCACGCATACTTTTTAGTTTTGTTATTTCTCTATACAACTTTCGATCTTGGCATGAATTTTGTATTTTGTTCAGATTCCATCTTACAGGGTTATACGGTATACACTGCGTGAAATGGTCGAGTTTCCAATTTCGAAAACCCACCGAAAACCTATTGGAAACTGTAGCGCTACGGTTTCCAATAGGTTTCCGGCGGGTTTCCGAAGTTAGAAACTTGATTATTCCACGCAGTGATATTTTTTCATAACTATTGATTTTGCCTACGTCATAGTTTTTTTTCTTTGCATAACAGTACCAATAAATGTTGGGCGTGGATATTCTCCAGCTTAATTATTTCACATCGCAATTATGTCACGGAACAATGAACTGTCCATATTGCATTTTGATATCTAAGAGGTTACTACTAAGACTGCCCTGTACACTAAGTTATGAATACATACTTAGTTTACTAACGACTACGCCACAGACGGTAGTCATCGTCCACAAGACGGTATACATGACCGTATACTGTTCGGACAGTATATATTACCCTATACTGTTAAGATACTACATAAACTGTAGATTTTCTGGTATTGGTAAACGATGCCAGGCAGAACAATTCTCTGCAAAGACGAAAAACCGCTAGTCGCTAATTCGACACATTTGACACACATGGCCAAAGCCCGTCAAATCAGACAAACTAAAGCATTTGTCACCGCCGATGGGTGTATCTGTAATCGGATACAACCTTGACCGCTGTCAATTGATATAACACTTTGACATGATAACAGTTGAGCATACTGTTTATGGTAAACACACACTGAGTTCTGGGTTAAAACCCTGTGTTTGCTTCGCATTAAGGGCAGCAGCTGGATAAACTATTATCGGTTTTAGCCGGCGCTGTGCCCCCTCAAAGGCTTTGATGTACCTGGTAGCTACACAGCCATACTTTGTTTCACAAGGAAACTATATCAAAAATCTCCCTTGATATTATTATAATAATAATATGAGGTCGACAAATGAGGGGCACTAATTGTGCCGATCATACGCATTTAGTCCAGCTAGAGCTGAACAGATGTAGAATTCTAACACACATATGAATTATTGGCCGACAGCCGCTGTGTTATTGCGTCCAGTTGGACGTGTAGAATTCCAACATATCGCTCGAGATTTGCGATACCACTCTAAACAGAGATATATTCCTCTGTTGTCTTAGACCTCGTTGTCGACTCTATAATAGGTACAAACGTACCGCAAGAGTGTTTTGATACGTGGCAAATTATTACGCTTGCCTCGTAGATCAAAATTTATGATCGATGCGAAGCGATACCATTACACGGTATCCGTGCTGTTCGTGTACACCAGTGTACATACACACTTACGGATCTATAGCATCCGAGTTATCAAACTCTACACTGCGTATCTGATATAACTTCAGATATAATACCTGACTGCTATATGTATTTACAAAATGCATGTCTAGGTTTTCTCTGACTACTGTATATACCGAATAAATCGGCTATCACGACTTATATATCACACCCCGATGGAGTTGTTGATATTCCTGGTTTTTGATATTTAAAATATTGAAAAGTATATATATCAGGATTTTCAGTCACCGCTACGTTTTGTTATACCTAGAAAATATATCATTTTCTTCTCAGACATTACGCTAAAGGGACCTAAAAAGAGGGGGCGTATAGTATACGGTCATACCGTACACAAAATATATGCAAGTTCAGCCCTGTGAGCTTGAGAGGATTCAAGCCAACAAAGGACTGACATGCCCGCCAATTCCAGCCTATAGACTGTCGGCACTGCGGCCAATCGGATTTCCCGATTTACGGCCAATAGACATTAGCGTTGTTATACTATTTAACAGTGTCAGCGTCTGTGAGCCCCAGACCTCTACGGTCTCCCAAAGAGTGTACAATCGTACACGGAGCGAAATGATATACGCTACTGTATATCTGAGATATCTATGATATCTGGCATTTATAATGCCCAGCGGATGATTTTCTGCTAAGGCGAAAGCCGACTGTCGTAAATCGACAAATTTGACATGTACACAGTACAGGGCAATAGCCCGTCAAATTAATAACAAAGCTACAAGAAGTAACTGAAATATATGAAATATATTCAGTACTTACACAGATTGTCAGCACACCAGATAGCATGTTTGGAAACCCACGATTACGGGTTAACTGAGAATAAATTCAGAAACAGACATACTGAGGGATACCCGCATAGCGGAACGATTCTCCTATTACAATGAAGTAAACTATGCTAGTCACAAGTTACTTCTTGGAGAATGATGGCTAGTAATTCCTATACGGGAATGGACTGGACTTTTGTGGTGTATATAAACATATGCCATCAGTAAAATACTGAGAAGATCTGATCATGTTGATGACATGTTATGATCTGCGTTGAGACTCCCTGACGAGGGTTAATCGCTAATTCGTATATTATGAATTAAAAAAACAACCCGAAACTCTGTTTCTGTAAATATATTTCTACAGAATTTACCCGCAGTTTGATAACTAAGGGCAGGTGTCGGAGTCTGAGCTACAACCATTAATGTACAGGTGTGGCTTACCGGATAGTTTATATTATTATTGAGGGCAGCAGCTGGATAAACTATTATCGGTTTTAGCCGGCGCTGTGCCCCCTCAAGGGCTCTGATGTACCTGGTAGCTACACAGCCATACTGTGTTTCACCAGGAAACTATATCATAAATCTCCCTTGATATTATTATAATAATAATATGAGGTCGACAAATGAGGGGCGCTAATTGTGCCGATCATACGCATTTAGTCCAGCTAGAGCTGAATAAATGTAGAATTCTAACACACATATGAATTATTGGCCGACAGCCGCTGTGTTATTGCGTCCAGTTGGACGTTTAGAATTCCAACATATCGCTCGAGATTTGCGATACCACTCTAGACAGAGATATATTCCTCTGTTGTCTTAGACCTCGTTGTCGACTCTATTATAGGTACAAACGTACCGCATGAGTGTTTTGATACGTGGCAAAGTACTATACGCTTGCCTCGCAGATCAAAATTTATGAACGATGCGAAGCGTTACCATTACTCGGTATCCGTGCTGTTCGTGTACTACAGTGTACATACACACTTACGGATCTATAGCATCCGAGTTATCAAACTCTACACTGCGTATCTGATATAACTTCAGATATAATACCTGACTGCTATATGTATTTACAAAATGCATGTCTAGGTTTTCCCTGACTACTGTATATACCGAATAAATCGGTTATCACGACTTATATATCACACCCCGATGGAGTTGTTGATATTCCTGGTTTTTGATATTTAAAATATTGAAAAGTATATATATCAGGATTTTCTCAGTCACCGAAACGTTTTGTTATACCTAGAAAATATATCATTTTCTTCTCAGACATTACGCTAAAGGGACCTAAAAAGAGGGGGCTTATAGTATACGGTCATACCGTACACAAAATATATGCAAGTTCAGCCCTGGGAGCTTGAGAGGATTTAAGCAAACAAAGGACTGACATGCCCGCCAATTCCAGCCTATAGACTGTCGGCACTGCATGAGGCCAATCGGATTTCCCGATTTACGGCCAATAGACATAAGCGCTGTTACACTATTTAACAGTGTCAGCGTCTGTGAGCCCCAGACCTCTACGGTCTCCCAAAGAGTGTACAATCGTACACGGAGCGAAATGATATACGCTACTGTATATCTGAGATATCTATGATATCTGGCATTTATAATGCCCAGCGGATGACTTTCTGCTAAGGCGAAAGCCGACTGTCGTAAAATCGACAAATTTGACATGTACACAGTACAGGGCAATAGCCCGTCAAATTAATAACAAAGCTACAAGAAGTAACTGAAATATATGAAATATATTCAGTACTTACACAGATTGTCAGCACACCAGATAGCATGTTTGGAAACCCTCGATTACGGGTTAACTGAGAATAAATTCAGAAACAGACATACTTTGGATACCCGCATAGCGGAACGATTCTCCTATTACAATGAAGTAAACTATGCTAGTCACAAGTTACTTCTTGGAGAATGATGGCTAGTAATTCCTATATGGGAATTGACTGAACTTTTGTGGTGTATATAAACATATGCCATCAGTAAAATACTGAGAAGATCTGATCATGTTGATGACATGTTATGATCTGCGTTGAGACTCCCTGACGAGGGTTAATCGCTAATTCGTATATTATGAATTAAAAAAACAACCCGAAACTCTGTTTCTGTAAATATATTTCTACAGAATTTACCCGCAGTTTGATAACTAAGGGCAGGTGTCGGAGTCTGAGCTACAACCATTAAATGTACAGGTGTGGCTTACCGGATAGTTTAAATTATTATTGAGTCGTGCCTTCGGGCCTACTATCCAAACACGTGAATCGGTTTTAAACTCTCGTTTATCTCTGATCCTTGTGCATGTCTTGATTGTTAGTCTCAGACCCAACATAAGACTGCCCTGTACACTAAGTTATACTTAGTGTACTAACGACTACGCCACATACGGTAGTCATCGTCCACAAGACGGTATACATGACCGTATACTGTTCGGACAGTATATATTATCGTATACTGTTAAGATACTACATAAATTGTAGATTTTCTGGTATTGTTAAACGATGCCAGGCAGAAAAACTCTCTGCAAAGACGAAAAACCGCTAGTGGTTAATTCGACACATTTGACACACATGGCCAAAGCCCGTCAAATCAGACAAACTAAAGCATTTGTCACCGCCAGTGGGTGTATCTGTAATCGGATCCAACCTTGACCGCTGTCAATTGATAACACTTTGACATGATAACAGTTAGAGAATACTGTTGATGGTAAACACACACTGAGTTCTGGGTTAAACCCCTGTGTTTGCTTCGCATTGAGGGCAGCAGCTGGATAAACTATTATCGGTTTTAGCCGGCGCTGTGCCCCCTCAAAGGCTTTGATGTACCTGGTAGCTACACAGCCATACTTTGTTTCACAAGGAAACTATATCAAAAATCTCCCTTGATATTATTATAATAATAATATGAGGTCGACAAATGAGGGGCACTAATTGTGCCGATCATACGCATTTAGTCCAGCTTCAGCTGAACAGATGTAGAATTCTAACACACATATGAATTATTGGCCGACAGCCACTGTGTTATTGCGTCCAGTTGGACGTTTAGAATTCCAACATATCGCTCGAGATTTGCGATACCACTCTAAACAGAGATATATTCCTCTGTTGTCTTAGACCTCGTTGTCGACTCTATAATAGGTACAAACGTACCGCAAGAGTGTTTTGATACGTGGCAAATTATTACGCTTGCCTCGTAGGTCAAAATTTATGATCGATGCGAAGCGATACCATTACACGGTATCCGTGCTGATCGTGTACAACAGTGTACATACACACTTACGGATCTATAGCATCCGAGTTATCAAACTCTACACTGCGTATCTGATATAACTTCAGATATAATACCTGACTGCTATATGTATTTACAAAATGCATGTCTAGGTTTTCCCTGACTACTGTATATACCGAATAAATCGGTTATCACGACTTATATATCACAACCCGATGGAGTTGTTGATATTCCTGGTTTTTGATATTTAAAATATTGAAAAGTATATATATCAGGATTTTCAGTCACCGATACGTTTTGTTATACCTAGAAAATATATCATTTTCTTCTCAGACATTACGCTAAAGGGACCTAAAAAGAGGGGGCGTATACGGTCATACCGTACACAAAATATATGCAAGTTCAGCCCTGTGAGCTTGAGAGGATTCAAGCCAACAAAGGACTGACATGCCCGCCAATTCCAGCCTATAGACTGTCGGCACTACGGCCAATCGGATTCCCCGATTTACGGCCAATAGGCATAAGCGATGTTATACTATTTAACAGTGTCAGCGTCTGTGAGCCCCAGACCTCTACGGTCTCCCAAAGAGTGTACAATCGTACACGGAGCGAAATGATATACGCTACTGTATATCTGAGATATCTATGATATCTGGCATTTATAATGCCCAGCGGATGATTTTCTGCTAAGGCGAAAGCCGACTGTCGTAAAATCGACAAATTTGACATGTACACAGTACAGGGCAATAGCCCGTCAAATTAATAACAAAGCTACAAGAAGTAACTGAAATATATGAAATATATTCAGTACTTACACAGATTGTCAGCACACCAGATAGCATGTTTGGAAACCCACGATTACGGGTTAACTGAGAATAAATTCAGAAACAGACATACTGAGGGATACCCGCATAGCGGAACGATTCTCCTATTACAATGAAGTAAACTATGCTAGTCACAAGTTACTTCTTGGAGAATGATGGCTAGTAATTCCTATATGGGAATTGACTGGACTTTTGTGGTGTATATAAACATATGCCATCAGTAAAATACTGAGAAGATCTGATCATGTTGAGGACATGTTATGATCTGCGTTGAGACTCCCTGACGAGGGTTAATCGCTAATTCGTATATTATGAATTAAAAAAACAACCCGAAACTCTGTTTCTGTAAATATATTTCTACAGAATTTACCCGCAGTTTGATAACTAAGGGCAGGTGTCGGAGTCTGAGCTACAACCATTAATGTACAGGTGTGGCTTATCGGATAGTTTAAATTATTAATTATTATAATTATTATTGATGATATAATATAATATATTGATATTTGATATCGCAGAGTGTGATCCTTTATTTTGGACAACTATTGTCTACTTAATGGGGATTAAATTATTAATAACATCTTCGAGAGGAAATTTTTGAAATGACAACTTGAAGATTGAATTGTTGATATGACGTCTTGGAGTCTTGGTGTTATATTTTCCTCCATTTTACTGATGACACAACTTGGGGAAAAACTGACCACGTCTGGCGACTAAAAAGCAACCATATGACTCTACTGGAAAGTATTTGTCGACATTCAGACCCGCGAATACGGTGGATTCTCGGACGTAACCTTGGTATCCCAGCCGTGCTTTTATTGCAGATGTTTGCTTGGAGACTACGAAATATCCACACGGCTCCTGGCACCGGCTTAAGCGGAATACGCTAGACCGGGAGTTGTGATGACATATCAGCTCAAACAACTCATCTGGTGTTAATGGATGAGCATCATGGACGTCTGATGGAGTAAACGACTTAACATGGGGTAACCTGATAAATGCAAGAAACCTAGAAAAACTAAACTGTAATGCCAACCACTCCACCATTGACCTCGAGATTCTACATTATTCAGTTTTAACTGTATTTCCTCTACTATTATACTATATTCCCATTGTTAATATTGGGAATACAATCGTCTAGTCCGTCATTCAATATTCAGCCGTCGTTCATTAACGAATTTCCGCATCCATAATCTAAATACCTAATTCATGTAAGGGCACTGACAAAAAAAACATAGTATACTTAAACATAGGCTAGTTTCCTGCAAGAGAGAAGCGGTGAACAGTCTTCAATGGCCCATCATGATGTTCCAAAACTGTCAAATCCGTACCTGGCTGGCGGTACATGTATGTATGTAATGTAATATCTGTACAATTGTTGTTATTAATAAAGGACATAAGCTACTTTGATAGCAATCATAAATACTATCCCGATGAGCACACTGGAGATCAATCATTGGAACTCTCGGGGTTTTGCCAAAATAATTGCAACTTTCGGGTCGGCAACGCTATTCATCGGGTCAAAATGGCGCATTCGGAGCGAAAATTGCTGACCAGCGATAAATCTTGGCCCGAGTTGGAAGAGCCATTAGTGTACGTACCTCAAAGTACCCACTAGTTGGTGATCCGTATAGTTAGGAATCTTTTGGGGTGATGTAAATGGTGCGTTGGCGACTGGGGTTTACTGGCAAAGCTCCACAAATCCGCTAGCCACACACGCCTTCGTTCTTTTGGTGCAAGGTCGAGTGCAAACGGGCTTTAAATCCCAGTTCCGGTGTGAAGGTGACCGTTGTCCTGGTTAGTGGTTGTCCGTCGGACAGCTATTACTGGGACAGGTTGTCCATGGACAATATATACTGCTGTGAGTTGTCCAAGGACAACTGATACTACCATAGGTTGTCCATGGACAACTACACCCGGGGATATGTTGTCCGACGATAAAAGTGGTTTTCCAGTCGTATTAAGGGTTGTCCGTCACCTAGGAATAATTGTCCATTATCAGGCCTCAGCATGTAAAGTGGCCCAACAAGGCAATGACAGTATGCGTAGCCGATAAATGAATTGTTTTAACCCTACCAGGTCTGGGTGATTTGGAGGTTGTCCCCGCCTGAGGATGGAGGGTGGGTGAATTTCAACGCCCCATCTATTTTCGTCATATCTTGGGTAGAGAGCTGGATCTTTCCATATTATATATTTGAGTCAAACTCTATGATGAAATGCTGAACAATTCAAGATGGTCGTCATCATGACGTCACAGTGACGTCATCTTTTCGGACACCATTTTTCGCTTCTTTTTTTCGAATGATTTTCTAAATTTTCGATATGTTACGTCAAAAACTAACATATGATAGAGAATAATTAGTTTTGGCAAAATAAATTACTTTTATGCTCTTTTAGGCATGAAAAATACGAAAAAATGAATGGAAATGACCGAAAGCACAATTTTATGGGGATATTTCGTGACCGTTATTTGCCCATGATCCTTTGCACATACTATCATGCAAATAGTCTCAAAATAACATTCGCGGCAAAGTCTATATATGAAACCGTCTCTTTGATTACGTCACAATGACGTAATCAAATTCACATTCAAATTCACAAATTCGCATCTGAATTTTTGGGGCGAATTTTTCAATGAGATTTTTCCAATTTTGAGTTCATGCAATTTTCCCGCAAGAATTCTTGTGTGGCGATGCCATGAAGAAAAAGGCAATAATTTATAAGAAATACGGCTAAAACGAAATGTCAAACCTTATATGGTAGCCAACAGACCCATGATTGTCTCATTTGAGTGTCAGTATGCCTCCCCACACCGGCCTGTTGGGGTTGACCCTGCGAGGGGGGGGGGGGGAGAGAGACCATCGGGGCCTTCGTACCAAACTTTCTATCCTCTATCCGGAACGATAAATACTTGAGAGCTGACACTCTGTAACTTTGTAGCTTATCATATTGAGGTCTTTTTGAACCTATATGCAGAGAATAATGGTTAAATTCAAAATGGAATCCATGTGGGTATCAGAAAAGTGATGTTTTCGTCAGTTTTTTTTCAAAACGTTTGCTTCTTTGCAAGGAAAAGTGGACTAAAACTATTTGATTGACTAATTTACAATGCAATGTTTGCGAAGAAATGAAACGCAAAAATGCCTTTTTTTAATAATGACGTCACTGTGACGTCATCTCACAGGTTTCAGCCCCTAGCTCAAGGGGTACGAAAAATATTTATAATGAAAATTGGCTAAAATATATTTAAAAGTACTTTCAGTGAAGATGACTTCACTGTGACGCCATTGTTAATTTTATTACATTATCTTATCAAGTTTCACCGCCTACCGGAAATGGTTGAACATAACGGTATTCAGGGTAATGGGGAGTAACGGATAGGGGAGGGAAGTGGGGGACAGTATACAACACAAGTCATCGTTTATGATTTCGTTCTTAAAAGCTAAATATTTCTTGCAGAAATTGTCGTTTCGCACAGGCTAGGATGATATGATATAAGGTCGGGGGAAGACGGCCTTCCTACCCCGTCAGAAATTGTCACCAACTGTTCAAGTGTCTTGGTCATTACGGTTAATTAGCAGCTCCAATGTTTCAATATGTAAAATTTATCCGAGAACAAGTAGATTCAGATTCACCATCCTCGGATTAACCTGAAAGAACCACCTTGCAATACAAAATACCGCAACATCTGTACCTACAGTGTCTATTTCAAAATTAGAATTGAGTTAGTTTGCCTCCACCTTATTATACAGGCCTACGTGGATTAATATTAGAGCGAAATATGTTGTTGTATATAAAAATTCGGACAACCAGTACTACGGGACAACCAGTATTGCTACACCGGCTTTATCTTCACTATGCCCCATCAACAAACTTATAGTCCGCTTTCGTTTGCGAACGAATTATCAACTGTCGAACGTTGTTTCGCCCTCATTTGGTTCTCGTTCAACGCTATCATTCGGTAAACAGATCTAACGGGTGGGAATCGTCGTACTCTCGGGTGATCATCCCACAATATCTTTATATTAGCCGTTTTTCTGCTCAGTCATATATTATTTACCGACCACGCCGCATATGCCATATAGATATACGTTTAAGATGCAAATTTTATGAGGCTTGATGGTATGTTAAATATTAATTATTCGTAAACCAAAGGTAATGTGCCGATAATTGAAGTTCAAAATAAAAATTGTGTGAATCTTTGCATGACTGTCAACAACTTGATTCTCAATTAGCAGACAGCTCTTTTGCTAACTTTCCTGATGTTTTACCTCGATGTCCTGACGGAACTATTGAGAACTCTTGACCACTTCCGTCTGCGCTAAACCATTTGTTTTTCGTATTCAGATTTCATGTTCGAAATATGTAGTAGTTTTTAACGAAAAACCAGCTTAATATTGTTTCTTCTTCATAGCTTGGTATATTTCATAGCTATAAGTTTCTGGGCTATAAATCGTGGTGTAATCGATCAATTTAGTATGAAATTTCTGGCTACATTACTTCAACAGTAAACGAACATTTGTCTTCCGGATTTTGGCTATTGAATATGGCTTTTGAATCACTTCAAGAATAATACCATTTACTGGTTTTAGGCTTGATCAAACAAAGCGTCCTCGAAAAAGGCGCGCACCGAGCTTGATGATTACCCAAAGCGCCATAGGCTCAGATTACCTGTGCTCGACAATTTATCTTTAGATACTTTACATACTTTATTTGCACTATTACACCCGAAGGCTAAATTCACCACATATAGAAAACAAACATAAACATATAAGGACATATACAGGAAGGACGGAACATGAGGCGGGAAGATTTCAGCAAAAAAATGAAAGAAGACTATAGTATTTACATGTAGTTTTATGGTTTTGGGAGAGAATGACGAAGTGGGTAATCCTTTTTTGCAGAAATATGCGAATGACACCCTTTACCCTTCCCAAACTGTACGGATAGAAAGTTCAACGATTGCCTGCCGAGGGCAGACAAGGAAATGGAATCGAAAACACAAAGCTTTTGTGTCTCGATCGCTATATAACACAACACCAACTGTAGTCTCCATACGATGAGACGGTCGCTCGTAAAGCAAAGGTACTTTCCAAGGTTATAGCTATCAATGCGACCGTCCTGCCATGTGCATTTTACCAAGAGGCTCACTGTAATGGACAAGATCAGAATACTACCGAACAAATTCTTTGTTGCGATGGAATAAACATTCGAAATCCTTTGTCATTCTAAATGTAATATGGTAATGTTGAAAGTCAACCCTGTTGTAAGAACCGTAATGATCTTGTCCATCCCATCTCGGTTCAGTGCTAGGCGCGGCGAAGCCGACATTAAGCGCTTTCGATACATAAAACTAATACAATTAACCCCACCAGGCCTGGGAGGGGGGCAAAATGACCCCCTTACCAAACTTTCTGCGCTATCTCCGGAACGACTAAAAATGGAGAGCTGAGGATCATGGGTAAATTCAAGATGACGGCCACGAAAAGCGATGTTTTCGTCATATTTCTTAAAAATTTCTGCTTTTCCGCGACGAAAAGTGGGCAAAACTATTTTATTTTC
This sequence comes from Hanleya hanleyi, assembly GCA_036873755.1. NCBI lineage: Eukaryota > Metazoa > Mollusca > Polyplacophora > Lepidopleurida > Hanleyidae > Hanleya > Hanleya hanleyi. The sequence continues at coordinate 61,333 of JAVTVY010031334.1, forward strand.
AGTCACATTAATATTTACTAATTTGGCATGAAATTTTGGCGGAGAAATTGCATGCATACAAAATCAGAAAATCTGACCGAAAAATCGACCAAAAATGCTTGTTTTGAAAATGACGTCACTGTGAAGTCATCAAAGCGGACATCTTGGATTTTTTTACATTTTGTGGTAGAACATGACCAAAGGGTGTAGTGTGGTAAGTTTCAGCTCCCTAGCTCAAGGGATAAGAAATATAAATAGGGGGTCATTTCGCCCCCCCCCGCCCTCAGGACTGGACAGGTCCCAAAAAGCCCAGGCCAGATAGTGTTGAAGTAACTCAGTCCATCGCTTATTCTACGCCTATAACAGTTCAATGTGGAGAACTGTATATTTTTATAAATGTGAAAATCCAGTGTCGCTGATCGTCTATGTCAATCTTAATGCGTTGAAATCCGGTCAACGCTCCCCCATTTTATAGGTCGTATATACACTGTAAATTTGGCGTTTAGATCCTAAACATAAATCTAAACACAAATTTTGTCCATAGTTTTTGACACGTTTAAATTCCAACATGTTTAGAAATATTGTGCTTAGACCATAAGCACATAGCTAAACATGTTTAGAAAGTTTGTATTTAGAGCCTAAACACAAGCTAAACATGTTTAGTAATATTGTGTTTAGACCCTAAACACAATGCTAACATGTTTAGGATTATTGTGTTTAGATCCTAAACACAAAGCTAAACATGTTTAGGAATATTGTGTTTAGACCATAAACACAAAGCTAAACACGTTTAGAAATATTGTGCTTAGAGCGTAAACACATAGCTAAACATGTGTAGGAAGATTGTGATTAGACCCTAATCACAAAGCTGAACATGTTTAGGAATATTGTGTTTAGAATCTAGACACAAAGCTAAACATAACCCTAAACATAAAACTAGACACAAAATTTGTCCGCTTTTTTAAACATGTTTAAATGCACACAGGTTTAAATTCATTACATGTCATGGATTTAAACACAAATTTTGTGTCCTGTCTGTGAACATGTTTCAGTACAAAAATATTCTCCCTGCTGGTTTGCTGTGTAATACACTCGGACTCAAGAATTGTATGTCGAAAGTGAACTGGCCTTCATTCTGATGTCAACGGTGGTATATTCCCAATATGCCTTTCGATGCCTGCTGATATGTGATATCCAATAGAAACACCATAGATTTCACAAATCAGATGATGAGTATCCAGGAACAGCAAAACACAAATTGATGGAAAGAAAATAGCTGCAATCTGATGAATTCACAATTTTGCATGGACTACAAGTTGTAAGATATAGGTGTTGTTGCTTATTCCTAGATATTCACAATCCTCAATGAAAAAATCTAACAATAAATGAAAGGAATAATAGTAAAGTTCTCAGTTAGTTGAATTTTATTGTCAATTAGTGCACTGCTACCATGATCATCACACCAGCGCCACTCATATTGGAATTTCGTGAAATGAACTTTCATCGTAACAAGAACGGAAGCTCAAGCGATCCCAAGATCATATGCCCATGAACAAACATAGTGAGCTAGCAATGTGGTTACTCCTCAGATGGGAAAAGTGGCCACACAATAGGAAAATGCATGTCCTTTCTGCGGTGTCAGAATGCCCCCGAAATCATGGAATGCACATGGGCAAAAATTATGTACATTCAAAGTACTGAATAAATCTATATAGACACTGTACCTTCATTCAAGAATTGTATTGGGTTCCAAGTTCTATAAGGAAAGTTCCAATCGATTTTAGGTGTATGTTGTAGCCAAAAATTCAACAAAAGTTAATACTTCATTTAAACTTAGGAGCAAGAGCTGCATGGCATCCGTGATTTCACTTCCAGCTGATATTTCCAACACTGAAACTGTTGTTGACAGTTCAGCCATCTGTGAGGGTGATTAATATCAACGACTATGGCTCCTCAGGCTCTTCGTATTGAAGTCCCACTTGACTCTTTCAGCTGTGAAACAACAGAGAAGCAACGTTAATAAAAATCCGAGTGACAGAAGTCCCCAAAGATTGACAATTGTAATTTGACCCCAGGATGTGAATGGGTATGAATGGTGGTGCCCCCCGGTGGTCAGACTGTCATGAAAAAGCAATTCCAACTGACTTGTCGTGATCCCCCACCCAACACATGAGCATTTGGGGATAGAACCAAATTTCAAAAAACTCTGATACCGTTAAGTTTTTTTTTAGAATTTATTTTATGTTCCAGACAGACCCCAATATCAGTGTAGTCCTTTCCGGCCCCTCAGGCTGAATGTTATCCTGACACAGGGACCCCAGCCTTTGATCTATCCTCTTAAAACTAAGTCCAAATTAGTAAGCAACAAGTTACAATTTTCAAGCTGACCCGGCCCAGGAGTCGAAATATTAAAATTAATTTAACAGTCACACGAGACAGCAGATCAAAAAGTGTACCCGTCACCTTTAAGAATTACCTGAACAAGCGGTCGTTGAAATTGTCGAGTACATGTAATTCACAATTAACGACAAAGCAGCTACACGATACCAATAAATTAATGACACCTTGTTTCCATGCACTAATTTGCAGCTGTTTGAATGAATTTTGTCAAAGATATATTTTGAACACCAAAATAAAAATAAAAAAAATTATTGGCTACCTGTCACTGAAGACAGGTATTTTATTTGTCTACCTGTCTTTTTATAAAATTACCTGTCTTGTAGGGCAGATGTTCTTATTCATTAGGCCATCACAATTGACCAGATTTACAGTTAACAACAGAATACAGTAATCCTACAAGGGTAACACACCGGTTCTTGTCGAATCACCGAAGTTAAGCATTGTTAAGCTCGGTCAATACTTGGACAGGATGCTGTACTGGCTGGACTGATCAGTGTCCAGGGTAATAGGAACTGTGAGCACTCTCGTGTTATGGTACATGTAGGCACAGTTGTGATAGGACTGAAACAAGGTTGAAAACGATGCTAAACCCTACTACTCACTCACCCCCTCCTACAAGGGTACCTAATTCAAATTACACTATAAGGCTGCGGGCAATCACAGATTGAGAGTTTTACATCTCAATTGGTGAAATGGGATATGAAATGCACTCAATAATCCAGAGAAATGATTCTCAACAGAGAATAGATGAAGTGACCTTTTGTATAGAAATTATTTAGGTCATAGTACTGCAGGGGACGAATATGAATGTCTGCTATCTTCTGATGAGCTCTTCCCTGCCCACAATTAGGCTTTTTTCTTTAAATTTTGTACCAATTCATACCATGCAATACATACTTGGAAGTCATTGTCTGTTTTTCTCAACATTGAAAGAAAAAGCATGGTTTGACAATCAACAACTTTCCCAGGTGGAGTTAGAGTTTCATGATTCTTTACAGCTGCATGGCCAAGCTATACAAAGAACTGGAAGACAAGGAATGCCAGTATTTTTAACTTCAAATGAATAAGGTTCTTTGGGGCTCTAAAGTTATAAATCAAACAAAAGAAGTTGAGATTTCTCATTAACAGTACTTACATCCTTTCTGCAAATAAAGTCTGTAGTGTTGCAGGAACTCTTTGCATACTTCACACCATCTTCTGTTCGAGTGAGGTGTTCCAGTACATCGTAACTTTTGATTCTGGCATCTTCCTTCTATAAAAATATTAATATATTATATAAATAGGCATACATGTATCATATTGTGTGTCATTTCACCAGTATTGGTTGATTACAATCATGTGAATGTACTTATTCAAGGGAGTATGAAACACCATTACTGTACTCGATGGATTATTAATATATGTAATTCAAGCTTTCCAAATATATATGGCATAAAACTGTAAAACAGAAATGTCAAAAAGGGTTGTCACTTTCACTGACCCAGAACGCATCCTTCGTGATTATATCTCCCATACATTTATAAAGAACATAGATGATAGACCTATACTTGTTTATACATGCATTTGAAGTTTTGATAAATCATATGAAATATTTTCACAAAATACATATACCGGTACTCTAACACTAATTACAGTGGGATTTAAAAGTTGCCAACAAGAGGCAAGAGGTGCACTTGAATGGCTGTTGGTAAATTTGAGTAAGAATTAGGCCCCCCCTCAGCCCCACAACCCACCCCACTCCGAGATGTTTGAATCCCCTGTATGCTCTGACGCACCCCCCCCCCCTTCCCCCCAACAAACTGAGTTATTACTTTGTGGATCGCCTACTCAGGAAATCATATATTTACAAACCTTCAACAGAAGCCTGTGGCAGAAGGAAAACCGGCACTTTTCAGTTTGATCTGTAATATCAACATAGAGACACCCCATAGTCTATCCACAGGTACAGAGGAGTCTTCTAGTCAAAATCCTGAAAATAGTTGCATGCAGGCAGTTTTACTATAGTGAGTAGTTTGTCATTGACAGAGCGAACAAATGCATTCTGACCCCCTCGACCAACACTGCAACTTTGTAAGAATTTTGGCAGAATGTGACCACGGTCCACAGTGTCCTTATTCCTACGAATTGGGCTCTCATTTCGGCAAAAAAGGAGAACTGTTGACATTAGAACCTTGATTTTTGGCATGAAGGTGCATTAGGGGACTGTTACCAGCAAGTTCTGAGCTGACCTACTCTTGATGACAATTTAAAATCACTGCTGATTCTGACTTGGGCAGTGCCCAACTTAATATAGGCAGGATTCAACTGGGGGTTGGGGAGAGGGATTTCCAAGAGTTTAGCTGGCGTCGGAGTCCTAATGCCTACCCTTCGTAGGTCCTGTGATATTAGTCACACTGCCAGGTAAGAAAATGAACAGAGCAAATTGAAAAAGTTAATACCTGTACTATCGTACTAAACTATTTCAAACTGTTAGAACTAATCCGCCACTATCTGTTAGAAAGTTCACCGAAGCTTCTTACCGTGGTTCCTATAAAACTACCTTTATTTATCTCCAGTACAGAAAAGCAGCTACGGGTAATAACTCAGTGCCTAAAAAGCATAAACTACATGTGTACCGGGAAAAAAATGTGTACGGTACAAGGAAATCCAACAAATCAAGTGTACCGGTCACCACCATGGTTTGTCTGTCCTTGGGTGTCTTCGTCGATATTGCTGATGTTAATAAAAATATAAATATCTTTCTTTTTTTCCGGAATATAATTATTTCCAAAATTTTCATACAACACAATGACAGTGCCCACATTTGGGCCATTACATGCCGAATGAACAATACATTTATGAATGGCAATGAAGCAAAGACTACGGTGAAATAAAAAAACTTTTGTTTTGCGGGCCTGTGGTCTCGCATCAAATTCAACGGCTAATAAAATGAGTGATACAGGCATAAAACTGTACATCTCTGTCATAAATAACATCGATGAGACAAGATTCTTACCTTGCTGTTCAACATTTTACCGTTCAACATCCACTGACTCTGTCGTCTTGCAGAAGTGACCGTTTCGCGCGCGCGCAAATGTGTGACGTCAGACGAGACAAGTGTTGTATTACTGCGCGGATTGTATTACACTGCACACAAAATAATCCGTCGTCGATGTTTATACGACTTCACAAAACTATTTCAAAACTAAAGCTCAACGATGAAATCATGTATTTGAATGCTTCTATGCGTATTTTCACATACCGGTACTTTAGGACAAGCAGCTAACGAATGAAGCCAAATACAAAATATGCAAATTTGTCACGCCATGTAAACACAATATTACGTTTAGGTTTGTGGGTTTGAATTAATTAAACACACGAAATATGCGTTTAGTAATGTGTTGAAGATATCCGACAATTTGTGTTTAAATGCTAAACATGTCATGCTTTGTGCTACTCTATTGTGTTAAGGATTGTGTTCCGAGTTAAACGCCTAAAATATTCGCGTTTAGGAATGTGTTTAGGAATGTGTTAAGATCCATGAAATGTGTTTAAATGCTAAACATGTCATATACTTATGTGTTGCGAAATGTGTTTATATTCATAACGTGTTTAATTTGTGATGTGTCAAAAGCAAAATGTGTATCGATTTTTAACACTTTCCTAAACACGTTTAGACCTAAACGTGTCATGATAGTGTTTAAATCCTATACGCCACATTTACAGTGTAAGACCTTACCGTCTCTCATTAACTCTATCGTCCACCAGAGGCGGGCTTCTTCGTTGGTTAATTAAGCCGAGTAAGTTCACAATGTTGTCGAATATCTGGTGATGTCACCGTTGGATTGACAGCGTGGCGTCATCTTGTTTCAATCACAGGGATTGCTAGTACTGCTTGGACTGCTATCTGTAACTGCAACCTTTGAGAATCTAGAAGAGGTCATCCTCTAGCCTTACCCCTCCATGACAACCAGTGGATTAGTCCAAGCGCACAGACATATTTACCGCGCACAAATCTATTAAATATTTCCGAGTATGGTGTTCACCGAATGCGAAACTTCGATTGATCTAAGATCCTGTAGCGACATACACAACTGGGGAGCATTCATAGGATATTAATTAATTACGATTGCGTTTATATTTTCAGAATTTGTGTCAGTTTTCAACAGATCAGACCACAATAATTTTTCATCATACTTATATCATAGTCATCAATTATGAGCGTATATTCGCCTCCGTGCACCGCCACAACTATCCCAGGTATAAGATAGGGTTAAGCATTCGAGAGGGCCTTCTCCGGTCAGCATCGAATTGTCACCGCATGATCCGAATTGATACAATATCGTTACATGGGCATGGACTATTCCCGATATTTCATCTGCACAGCTATAGCTATGATGATCCGTAAACGTTGAACACATATTAGTCCCATCGCTTGAATTGCCCACGAAATATGAGCTGCTTGTATATTGACTGAATATCTTTCACACGGTCTGAATGGATACATAAGTCTGAATCCAGACCACTGTCATACTGAGTTTGCAAGATAAGCACTATATATTGTCTGCTTTGTCTTAGACTTGTGCCGTCACAGATGGCTCACGCGGGTGGGAATTTCGTATGAAATATCTCTACTTTGAATTTTTCAAAAATGGGACAAAGAAATAGCCAAACTATCTTCGCTATAATCGAAAACAACATATTTACTACAAATTCCAATACTTTTCTCAACCTTTTCAGATAAGTTGGGTGTCATGTTAAGCCCATACGAACCAACGAGCCTAATTTGCCACTCAGCATTACTTCGTCCATATAATATTGCCATATCCTGGGTCACTGTGATTCTCATTTAGTATATAAAACTTTTTTTCATAGATTTATTCCATGTTAAACACCGTAGAGGTAACAATTTTGATATCATACATATTTGAAATTGTTGAGGGAAAATTGTCGTTCATGTATTGACGAGGACATTCTTTTGTGGACGACGGCTGAATAGTGAATGTAGGATTTAACGCCTATAATTATAGGAAAACTGTCCACTGACTGGTCTCAATAATCTGTTAAACGGATTCTCGGATGCATTCAATATGATAAAGCAAAATCAAGCTGAATTTAGAAAGGATCATTCCACAACAAATCATTTACTTCTTTTCAAATACATTTTCGATATATTCAATAGGGCAGAGCAAAAATTGTACTTCGATTTCGATTACGCCAGGCCTGAACCAAGATAATCTTTACCCCCGAATATTGGTCGTGTCAGTAGTTAGTTGCTGCCCGAAAACGCTTTCGGTTCTCGGCTGGTTTCATAAGCCTACAGAGACAAAATATGCTGGTTTCACTTCGAAACAAATGATTTTGCACGAATCCACCACACTCAAAGCTGCTCTCACTCAAAACCTCAAGACCCATGGCCTGGGAAATACTCAGACAGTACGTCACAATGATGTACTTTAATCTAACTCACAACAATTATTTTCTGTTCCTGATATTTCATTTTTTTGCACACAAAGCCTTAGCTCATGGAAGACAAATCCTCTCTAAACTGATCCTTTGTTACCTTTCTTATTTTCACTGTTTGTGAATGATCTTACAGATTTGTAATCTATTAAAGGTTGCAATATATTTGGGATTAAAGGGGTATAGATGTTCTAACGTTGCGTTCAGCAATATTTCCGCTATATAGCGACGATCAAACAAACTTCTAAGTATTCAAGTTAATAACTTAGTAACCCAACACATTAAAACATACACACATTAAGACTTATGCAACAAACCCATTTCTCTGAAATAACGGAAGACACAGTCCTCGCTCACCCGACCAAAACATCTTCCAAATTATTCGCTCGATAAAAAGTCTCTTTTACAGTCTTAAAATCTACACAGTCGATAAGAATAAGTTTCACTGTGAGATCGTTGTGGCATAGAATACACCTTAGGACTGACTCTTTTTTTTAGTAAATGTTCGTGAGTACTAAGATATTGTATGTGGTAACCGTTTGTCGGTTTGACGAGATTTCGTCCCGTCAACAAAGTTTGTTAACGGGGAGCAATTCGTTTGTTTAATGGTTAAAGTATTGAAACTTCAAAAGGAAATTGTCCAGATGCTGAGGCAGCATATCCCTCGGGCTTATTATCGAATAAATATAAACACAGAAAGGAATTTTTCGCAAACACTGACTTAATTTCAAAGAAAATGAAAATTGCTTCGTTGATGACACTTTGCATCTAAATCTGAAAATAGTGTGAAAGAAACCTATGTTAATATAATCATCAAATATCAGACTCGAACCAGTTACATGCTTACCGCCCTTCCTCCGAATACCGCCACATAACCAGACAGTTGCCGAGCTACTGAAAGTTTGACCCATTTATATGTCTCGCCGGGAAACCTTTCAACTGGCTGAGACACTTGCAGCAACTACTAATGACACAATAACGTCAGTAGCTGGTGACCTGAGAACTGCTAATGATACTGCTGCCGTAATTACGACAATTGTTTCATTAGTTGTCGCTTCCGACACTATCTTCATAGTTGTAGTTGTCGACGATACAGATAAATATTTTAAAAAGCCGTGCATTCTGATAGCAAAATACGAGCGTAGCGTGCAAGATCTATGGCGTTACGTTTCGTAACTTGTGTCTAATTCCCCTTAACCCGGGACTTGGGGTCGTATGAACCCATGCGCTTCAAGATCTTCATGATGCTCATATGAGCAGTCACAATCAAAGGGTGACTGAGATACATCATTCTCTAGATGACGACTTTACAATGATTATTATGGATTAAGAATATTGATCAGCGATACTGATTTGATATTTTTAGTGCAACTGCTGACCACTTCTCTCTTGCAGGAAATCAGCCAATATCTTTGTGTACTATGATGTACATGATTTACAACTCAGGTAAGACATATTTATTCAAGAGGAAAATATGAAAAGAGACATTGTCTTAGAGACATTGTCTCATTTGGGTATACTTTCTTTTTATACCGATTAGGAAAATATGATCATAGCTCAATTAGTGTTAGCAGGAGAACTGTGTTGAATTAAATCCAATAATTCCACTGGTAGATAATGACTTCCATTTAAGTTTATTTATTTCAGTGCACCATTCTATAAGCAAAATATATGTCTGGAAGAGAGAGCAAGGCTTCAGTTATTGCGCGATAATCATATTTGAAAACTGGCATGGGACGGATCAACAGCCTACTTAGCTACGAGCGAGGTGAGTAGCTATGAAACTTAGGATAGCGTTGATTTATTGTTAGTGGTCATGATGGTGCGGCGATGAACAGCAGGCTGTATAAAACTTAGCAGACATGCTGACGATTTCTGTATGTTTAATATCTAAAGATATAAAGCTTCCGATGATACTTTTCTTCGTATATCATCCGGAAAGACGCAATTTCCTTCACTGGATGTTTTCGTGTTGGGATACTTACACACACAAGGTAGACGTAGTTTGAAGCCGTCATTCATAACCGTTGAAAGAGCACAGCCCTTATTCTATGTCCAAGCTGGTTGTCATGTCAGCAATAGCGAAAACATTGTATCTACATGCCACGCGTTCTGTTGATTGTATGCGGCAATAGCTCTAAATGTAACCAGCTCAAATATACCATGAAAATACTGACTTGCATTCATATTTGGACTTTTGATTTTCCAAAATTGCAATCCCGCGGAGTTGGTTGCTGACGCACAATATCCCACTGATTGAAAAACTGACCTCTCTCAATCAGCGTGTAAGACAATGTTTCAATGTATTATCACTTATAACATTACATTAATTATGCTTAAAGGTGTCCTATTTTAAAAATATTAAACACGCCATGCTAAAACTTATACGTATGAAAACCCGAGCGGTTTTCGTCCCCCGACATTGAAAATAGTGATTTGTCCTGGAAGAAAATTTCGACTAGAGGTCGAGGAGGCACCACCTATGAGAGTCAGCGTGAGTTCTTTTGGCAAGGTACCCACGTATCAAATTTGAGAGGAATCCGTTCAGTTTTTTAGAAGTTATCGCCCGGAAACAAAGTCCGACGCACGGAAGGTCGGATCCCAATACTATAGTCCCACTCAAGCCCTTCGGACTTTGGGGTACAAGTCACAAAATTCAATAATCTTTCTCTATTTCGATTGAAAATCAATCTATTAGATTGAAAATTCCAGTTTATTAGATTGATTTTTAATCCATATTACACTAGTTCTGTGCTTTTTTCAATCTAATAGATAGGAAATGGAACCGAAAAAAATGATATTAATCTGCGAAGATTAGATCTTGTCCATAATTTCAATCTTCTTAGATTAAAATGTCAATATTCCAGTGCGATTGAATTATTTTCAATGTATTAGGTTGAAAAAAAAACAGACTAATTCTAATGTAGACTAAAAATTCAATCTAATAGATCCTAATAAGCTGGAATTTTAAATCTAATAGATTGAGTTTCAATCGGTATAGATTGGTCACTAATTCCAATCTAATTAGTTGAGAACTCAAAACATAAGTATGAATTTTGTTGTCAGATTGGTGGAATTTTATCTGTTGAGCAATATTCACTTCATAATTTATTTTCAGGCTCAATTATCTTTAAATGTCGGTTTTGTGAGATATATTGGCTGACTTCCAGTAATCGATAGGCAACCATAGTAACGATACCCCTTAAATACATCTTTTATATTTTTGAATAAAAGATATATTTTATGCAAATTTTATACAAATGGACTAGTATCGGATAATTCTTTGTCATCATTTGCAGTCATCTCATTGCCTGTTCTGTATGTACTCTCCGCTGTTCAACAATATGTCGTATTATTTTTTCATCTTAAAATCCAGGACTAGAAATGCGATTTAGCTTACAAAACTTTCTTCATGGAACTAGTTAACTACTCATCTCTGAACATGACATCCTTTGTATATGTTGTAAGGCAGTCTTCTTAGACTTTGTCACGTTGAAACTTTCGCAGAATTTCGAGCAATGAATTGATGCTGCCTGTATGCCAAATCTGGTATAACACTAGTACTGTATCGACTACAATTCCGATTGGTGCTTAACATACAAGCTTCTAGTCCGTCATTCAATATTCAGCCGTCATCCATTAAAGAATTTCCGCGTCCAAAATTCAAAGACCTAATTCATATAATAGCATTATCACCGAATTAAAAGAATAAACCATAGTATACATAAAACTAGGCTAGTTTCATGCAAGAGAGAAGCGGCCAACAGTTTTCAATGATTCCAGCAAGACATGATGATGTTCTAGAAATATCAAATCCGTATCGCTGATCAGTTTTCTTAATCCATATGATTTTCGTTGTAAATGAACATGACCCACGTATTCAAGCTGTTACAGAACTGGACTGTTCTGGACAATGATATTAACTTTTAGCGTAATTGTTGGTGGACTCGCGTCAACGCAATCTTGTAGGTAATTGTAGCTCTTTGTAAGAATATTTGTGGGGATGACATCAGAACAGCATGTAGTAGTGTGGTATGTAGATACTTTGACGGAATGCCTCCCTTCCCTTGTGATTGTTTCTCAGCCAAACACGTACGTTGCACCACCTAATTGACAGTTTGTATTTCTCTTTCAATTTTACAGAATAAGAGCGACTTAATGAATTCTTTTGCAATTATTACGCAAGCAAATATACCCTATTCTGAGTTGTTTGTGTTCATCGGTTTGAATGTAGCGCCAATAATTTGATGGACATGAATAATATCGTTCGGGATCGAGAAGCTTGATAAAGATCTGATTCACGGGGAAACTGTTTGCCCCTCCCACTACATATAACCTAGGATAGCCAAGGTATTCTCTACTGCATGAAGAGACGCAAGACGTGTGTGGGATGGGGTGGGTCTTCAAACGGCCACCTAAACTCCTCGATGAAATAAATTTTGGATGACTCAAATGAGAATATGGCTATTTTTGTTGGTTTTTAAACCGTGTTAGAAATCTCCCTACAAATAAGTAGCTCAAAATAGAAAATTGTCGGTGGACAAAGTACACATGCCCGACAAAGAATTCATCAGCTGTGCGTATAACTTTTTTTATCTACCAGTATGTTGAAATTTGCTCTCTTCTCACCACTACGCCACATGCAAGACATTTTTCAGCAAGTTTTTCTATATATATCTTACACATAAAAATAATTCATTTGTGTCGCCAGCAAGGTCAACAGAACACCTGCAAACATATTTCGTTTGGCAGTCATTGCAGGCAAGCATTGATACCTACATGTAAGAAGGAAAACACGAGAGGCTTGTTTCACTTCATAGATGGAGGAGCAGATCATTTCTTTTAAATATGTGAAATGCCGCAACTTAGCTCTCCTCATGACTCCCGCCTCCTTAGTCGCCAAGCCGCCGGTTCCTTTCTCATCGTTGCTGTTGCAATTGTAGTTCTTGTTTTCGTTCTTTTAGTTCCTCAGACTTGGAACGACTTGGAACTACATGTATGTGCGGTAAAAATTCCAGGAAACAAAGTCGGACGCACGGAAGGTCGGATCCCAATACTATAGTCCCACTCAAGCCCTTTGGACTTTGGGGTACAAGTCACAAAATTCAATAATCTTTCTCTATTTCGATTGAAAATCAATCTATTAGATTGAAAATTCCAGTTTATTAGATTGATTTTTAATCTATATTACACTAGTTCTGTGCTTTTTTCAATCTAATAGATAGGAAATGGGACCGAACAAAATGATATTAATCTGCGAAGATTAGATCTTGTCCATAATTTCAATCTTCTTAGATTAAAATGTCAATATTCCAGTGCGATTGAATTATTTTCAATGTATTAGGTGAAAAAACCCCAGACTAATTCTAATGTAGACTAAAAATTCAATCTAATAGATCCTAATAAGCTGGAATTTTAAATCTAATAGATTGAGTTTCAATCGGTATAGATTGGTCACTAATTCCAATCTAATTAGTTGAGAACTCAAAACATAAGTATGAATTTTGTTGTCAGATTGGTGGAATTTTATCTGTTGAGCAATATTCACTTCATAATTTATTTTCAGGCTCAATTATCTTTAAATGTCGGTTTTGTGAGATATATTGGCTGACTTCCAGTAATCGATAGGCAACCATAGTAACGATACCCCTTAAATACATCTTTTATATTTTTGAATAAAAGATATATTTTATGCAAATTTTATACAAATGGACTAGTATCGGATAATTCTTTGTCATCATTTGCAGTCATCTCATTGCCTGTTCTGTATGTACTCTCCGCTGTTCAACAATATGTCGTATTATTTTTCATCTTAAAATCCAGGACTAGAAATGCGATTTAGCTTACAAAACTTTCTTCATGGAACTAGTTAACTACTCATCTCTGAACATGACATCCTTTGTATATGTTGTAAGGCAGTCTTCTTAGACTTTGTCACGTTGAAACTTTCGCAGAATTTCGAGCAATGAATTGATGCTGCCTGTATGCCAAATCTGGTATAACACTAGTACTGTATCGTCTACAATTCCGATTGGTGCTTAACATACAAGCTTCTAGTCCGTCATTCAATATTCAGCCGTCATCCATTAAAGAATTTCCGCGTCCAAAATTCAAAGACCTAATTCATATAATAGCATTATCACCGAATTAAAAGAATAAACCATAGTATACATAAAACTAGGCTAGTTTCATGCAAGAGAGAAGCGGCCAACAGTTTTCAATGATTCCAGCAAGACATGATGATGTTCTAGAAATATCAAATCCGTATCGCTGATCAGTTTTCTTAATCCATATGATTTTCGTTGTAAATGAACATGACCCACGTATTCAAGCTGTTACAGAACTGGACTGTTCTGGACAATGAGATTAACTTTTAGCGTAATTGTTCGTGGAACGATCTTTGGCTGTTCATCTATCTGCAACGAAATTAGAACCGTGTACGTCTTCAGGTGTCCTACCATTAATCTAGGCTAACTTGTAGAAAAATTCCATCGATTTGAAAAAGATGTGTTTTCTGATCAAATGACGATGGCTAACTTTTTTGAATTTGAAAACTGGTAAATGAGTACGTTTGTTCACTACTGCGTGTCCGTCTCCATCTTTAAATGTAAAGGTATATAGCACGCAGATGTTGGTTGTTACAAGCAATTTTCGAATAGATTAATATCGTCACGTTTTCCGAAAGAACAGTAGTATTCCATTCGAAGTGACGCGCCCATCATTTTATGTATACTTATTATGGTACATCTAAAGCGGTGGACTGTTACAATTACACTGCAAGCGCCTTGATTCAAAGTTTCTCAAATTCTGTTATAAATATCACACACTGACGGAAAAATACGATCGATCTCTTGCGCTACGTTTCGTAACTTTTGTCTCATTCCGCTTAACCCCGGGTCTAGTGGTCGTTTGAATATCATGTGTTTTACATATTCGAATGAAGGTCCACAATCAAAGCGTGTCTGCGATACGTACTCTAAAAAGCAACTTGGTAATTCACTTAGATAAAGAATAATGGTCAGTGGTTGTGTTTTTATATAGAGAGCATCATCACATCTCGCCATCTTCTCCAGCCAAGTCGACGTACATCACGTTGCTCTGTACATTGCCTTGGCATACTTCTCTAGTAAATTTCGAACGTGAATACTCATCGATGAGTGGGATGCAAAGACGGCTTGCTGCATCCAATCAGAATGCGCTTTACGTAGCAGTTGATTACCATGATGGCGACCCCCACTAAAGAACGAGCTGTGTCGAATGTGTGGGGAAATTCTGCCGAAAAAAAACAAAAAAACAGGAGAAGCATTTTGACGGCCACTTTCGGTGTTTTGATCAATTGAATCAGCTTTTGGGACGCCCTGCACGGTCGAACGATAACGAATCGCCTTACGAGTGTGGTCGACTTGAAATTGAAGGGAAACAACTCATGGAGGCAAAAAATCACTCATCGTTAAAACTTCCACTAGGTGGCGCAGCAGTACTCCTCTGCCACCAGCCAAAAATGTCAAGGCAGCGTAGAGAGCTTTGCGATGTAGTTGACTTGGCTGGTGAAGATGCATCTCGCTGGCTTTATTCAAAACTGTTTACCGCTTCTCTGTTGTAGGAAATCTTCTTTTTTATTATTTTATTTCATACACATTTTGAATTATTGCTGTCAAAAGAAATTGGTATCTCGATTATTGACCCCGAAATTATTTTATGAACGACGGCCAAATATTTAATGTTGGATCAGACGCGTGCTATTGTGGATCATTGATTAACAAAACAGAATATCACGAAAGATATGCATAAGCGATTGACGAGCGTATATACTCGCGTCAACGCAATCTTGTAGGTAATTGTAGCTCTTTGTAAGAATATTTGTGGGGATGACATCAGAACAGCATGTAGTAGTGTGGTATGTAGATACTTTGACGGAATGCCTCCCTTCCCTTGTGATTGTTTCTCAGCCAAACACGTACGTTGCACCACCTAATTGACAGTTTGTATTTCTCTTTCAATTTTACAGAATAAGAGCGACTTAATGAATTCTTTTGCAATTATTACGCAAGCAAATATACCCTATTCGGAGTTGTTTGTGTTCATCGGTTTGAATGTAGCGCCAATAATTTGATGGACATGAATAATATCGTTCGGGATCGAGAAGCTTGATAAAGATCTGATTCACGGGGAAACTGTTTGCCCCTCCCACTACATATAACCTAGGATAGCCAAGGTATTCTCTACTGCATGAAGAGACGCAAGACGTGTGTGGGAGGGGGTGGGTCTTCAAACGGCCACCTAAACTCCTCGATGAAATAAATTTTGGATGACTCAAATGAGAATATGGCCATTTTTGTTGGTTTTTAAACCGTGTTAGAAATCTCCCTACAAATAAGTAGCTCAAAATAGAAAATTGTCGGTGGACAAAGTACACATGCCCGACAAAGAATTCATCAGCTGTACGTATAACTTTTTTATCTACCAGTATGTTGAAATTTGCCCTCTTCTCACCACTACGCCACATGCAAGACATTTTTCAGCAAGTTTTTCTATATATATCTTACACATAAAAATAATTCATTTGTGTCGCCAGCAAGGTCAACAGAACACCTGCAAACATATTTCGTTTGGCAGTCATTGCAGGCAAGCATTGATACCTACATGTAAGAAGGAAAACACGAGAGGCTTGTTTCACTTCATAGATGGAGGAGCAGATAATTTCTTTTAAATATGTGAAATGCCGCAACTTAGCTCTCCTCATGACTCCCGCCTCCTTAGTCGCCAAGCCGCCGGTTCCTTTCTCATCGTTGCTGTTGCAATTGTAGTTCTTGTTTTCGTTCTTTTAGTTCCTCAGACTTGGAACGATTTGGAACTATGTGCGGTAAAAATTCCGGGAAACAAAGTCGGACGCACGGAAGGTCGGATCCCAATACTATAGTCTCACTCAAGCCCTTCGGACTTTGGGGTACAAGTCACAAAATTCAATAATCTTTCTCTATTTCGATTGAAAATCAATCTATTAGATTGAAAATTCCAGTTTATTAGATTGATTTTTAATCTATATTACACTAGTTCTGTGCTTTTTTCAATCTAATACATGTAGATAGGAAATGGAACCGAAAAAATGATATTAATCTGCGAAGATTAGATCTTGTCCATAATTTCAATCTTCTTAGATTAAAATGTCAATATTCCAGTGCGATTGAATTATTTTCAATGTATTAGGTTGAAAAAAACAGACTAATTCTAATGTAGACTAAAAATTCAATCTAATAGATCCTAATAAGCTGGAATTTTAAATCTAATAGATTGAGTTTCAATCGGTATAGATTGGTCACTAATTCCAATCTAATTAGTTGAGAACTCAAAACATAAGTATGAATTTTGTTGTCAGATTGGTGGAATTTTATCTGTTGAGCAATATTCACTTCATAATTTATTTTCAGGTTCAATTATCTTTAAATGTCGGTTTTGTGAGATATATTGGCTGACTTCCAGTAATCGATAGGCAACCATAGTAACGATACCCCTTAAATACATCTTTTATATTTTTGAATAAAAGATATATTTTATGCAAATTTTATACAAATGGACTAGTATCGGATAATTCTTTGTCATCATTTGCAGTCATCTCATTGCCTGTTCTGTATGTACTCTCCGCTGTTCAACAATATGTCGTATTATTTTTCATCTTAAAATCCAGGACTAGAAATGCGATTTAGCTTACAAAACTTTCTTCATGGAACTAGTTAACTACTCATCTCTGAACATGACATCCTTTGTATATGTTGTAAGGCAGTCTTCTTAGACTTTGTTACGTTGAAACTTTCGCAGAATTTCGAGCAATGAGTTGATGCTGCCTGTATGCCAAATCTGGTATAACACTAGTACTGTATCGACTACAATTCCGATTGGTGCTTAACATACAAGCTTCTAGTCCGTCATTCAATATTCAGCCGTCATCCATTAAAGAATTTCCGCGTCCAAAATTCAAAGACCTAATTCATATAATAGCATTATCACCGAATTAAAAGAATAAACCATAGTATACATAAAACTAGGCTAGTTTCATGCAAGAGAGAAGCGGCCAACAGTTTTCAATGATTCCAGCAAGACATGATGATGTTCTAGAAATATCAAATCCGTATCGCTGATCAGTTTTCTTAATCCATATGATTTTCGTTGTAAATGAACATGACCCACGTATTCAAGCTGTTACAGAACTGGACTGTTCTGGACAATGAGATTAACTTTTAGCGTAATTGTTCGTGGAACGATCTTTGGCTGTTCATCTATCTGCAACGAAATTAGAACCGTGTACGTCTTCAGGTGTCCTACCATTAATCTAGGCTAACTTGTAGAAAAATTCCATCGATTTGAAAAAGATGTGTTTTCTGATCAAATGACGATGGCTAACTTTTTTGAATTTGAAAACTGGTAAATGAGTACGTTTGTTCACTACTGCGTGTCCGTCTCCATCTTTAAATGTAAAGGTATATAGCACGCAGATGTTGGTTGTTACAAGCAATTTTCGAATAGATTAATATCGTCACGTTTTCCGAAAGAACAGTAGTATTCCATTCGAAGTGACGCGCCCATCATTTTATGTATACTTATTATGGTACATCTAAAGCGGTGGACTGTTACAATTACACTGCAAGCGCCTTGATTCAAAGTTTCTCAAATTCTGTTATAAATATCACACACTGACGGAAAAATACGATCGATCTCTTGCGCTACGTTTCGTAACTTTTGTCTCATTCCGCTTAACCCCGGGTCTAGTGGTCGTTTGAATATCATGTGTTTTACATATTCGAATGAAGGTCCACAATCAAAGCGTGTCTGCGATACGTACTCTAAAAAGCAACTTGGTAATTCACTTAGATAAAGAATAATGGTCAGTGGTTGTGTTTTTATATAGAGAGCATCATCACATCTCGCCATCTTCTCCAGCCAAGTCGACGTACATCACGTTGCTCTGTACATTGCCTTGGCATACTTCTCTAGTAAATTTCGAACGTGAATACTCATCGATGAGTGGGATGCAGAGACGGCTTGCTGCCTCCAATCAGAATGCGCTTTACGTAGCAGTTGATTACCATGATGGCGACCCCCACTAAAGAACGAGCTGTGTCGAATGTGTGGGGAAATTCTGCCGAAAAAAAACAAAAAAACAGGAGAAGCATTTTGACGGCCACTTTCGGTGTTTTGATCAATTGAATCAGCTTTTGGGACGCCCTGCACGGTCGAACGATAACGAATCGCCTTACGAGTGTGGTCGACTTGAAATTGAAGGGAAACAACTCATGGAGGCAAAAAATCACTCATCGTTAAAACTTCCACTAGGTGGCGCAGCAGTACTCCTCTGCCACCAGCCAAAAATGTCAAGGCAGCGTAGAGAGCTTTGCGATGTAGTTGACTTGGCTGGTGAAGATGCATCTCGCTGGCTTTATTCAAAACTGTTTACCGCTTCTCTGTTGTAGGAAATCTTCTTTTTTATTATTTTATTTCATACACATTTTGAATTATTGCTGTCAAAAGAAATTGGTATCTCGATTATTGACCCCGAAATTATTTTATGAACGACGGCCAAATATTTAATGTTGGATCAGACGCGTGCTATTGTGGATCATTGATTAACAAAACAGAATATCACGAAAGATATGCATAAGCGATTGACGAGCGTATATACTCGCGTCAACGCAATCTTGTAGGTAATTGTAGCTCTTTGTAAGAATATTTGTGGGGATGACATCAGAACAGCATGTAGTAGTGTGGTATGTAGATACTTTGACGGAATGCCTCCCTTCCCTTGTGATTGTTTCTCAGCCAAACACGTACGTTGCACCACCTAATTGACAGTTTGTATTTCTCTTTCAATTTTACAGAATAAGAGCGACTTAATGAATTCTTTTGCAATTATTACGCAAGCAAATATACCCTATTCGGAGTTGTTTGTGTTCATCGGTTTGAATGTAGCGCCAATAATTTGATGGACATGAATAATATCGTTCGGGATCGAGAAGCTTGATAAAGATCTGATTCACGGGGAAACTGTTTGCCCCTCCCACTACATATAACCTAGGATAGCCAAGGTATTCTCTACTGCATGAAGAGACGCAAGACGTGTGTGGGAGGGGGTGGGTCTTCAAACGGCCACCTAAACTCCTCGATGAAATAAATTTTGGATGACTCAAATGAGAATATGGCCATTTTTGTTGGTTTTTAAACCGTGTTAGAAATCTCCCTACAAATAAGTAGCTCAAAATAGAAAATTGTCGGTGGACAAAGTACACATGCCCGACAAAGAATTCATCAGCTGTACGTATAACTTTTTTATCTACCAGTATGTTGAAATTTGCCCTCTTCTCACCACTACGCCACATGCAAGACATTTTTCAGCAAGTTTTTCTATATATATCTTACACATAAAAATAATTCATTTGTGTCGCCAGCAAGGTCAACAGAACACCTGCAAACATATTTCGTTTGGCAGTCATTGCAGGCAAGCATTGATACCTACATGTAAGAAGGAAAACACGAGAGGCTTGTTTCACTTCATAGATGGAGGAGCAGATAATTTCTTTTAAATATGTGAAATGCCGCAACTTAGCTCTCCTCATGACTCCCGCCTCCTTAGTCGCCAAGCCGCCGGTTCCTTTCTCATCGTTGCTGTTGCAATTGTAGTTCTTGTTTTCGTTCTTTTAGTTCCTCAGACTTGGAACGATTTGGAACTATGTGCGGTAAAAATTCCAGGAAACAAAGTCGGACGCACGGAAGGTCGGATCCCAATACTATAGTCTCACTCAAGCCCTTCGGACTTTGGGGTACAAGTCACAAAATTCAATAATCTTTCTCTATTTCGATTGAAAATCAATCTATTAGATTGAAAATTCCAGTTTATTAGATTGATTTTTAATCTATATTACACTATTTCTGTGCTTTTTTCAATCTAATACATGTAGATAGGAAATGGAACCGAAAAAATGATATTAATCTGCGAAGATTAGATCTTGTCCATAATTTCAATCTTCTTAGATTAAAATGTCAATATTCCAGTGCGATTGAATTATTTTCAATGTATTAGGTTGAAAAAAACAGACTAATTCTAATGTAGACTAAAAATTCAATCTAATAGATCCTAATAAGCTGGAATTTTAAATCTAATAGATTGAGTTTCAATCGGTATAGATTGGTCACTAATTCCAATCTAATTAGTTGAGAACTCAAAACATAAGTATGAATTTTGTTGTCAGATTGGTGGAATTTTATCTGTTGAGCAATATTCACTTCATAATTTATTTTCAGGTTCAATTATCTTTAAATGTCGGTTTTGTGAGATATATTGGCTGACTTCCAGTAATCGATAGGCAACCATAGTAACGATACCCCTTAAATACATCTTTTATATTTTTGAATAAAAGATATATTTTATGCAAATTTTATACAAATGGACTAGTATCGGATAATTCTTTGTCATCATTTGCAGTCATCTCATTGCCTGTTCTGTATGTACTCTCCGCTGTTCAACAATATGTCGTATTATTTTTCATCTTAAAATCCAGGACTAGAAATGCGATTTAGCTTACAAAACTTTCTTCATGGAACTAGTTAACTACTCATCTCTGAACATGACATCCTTTGTATATGTTGTAAGGCAGTCTTCTTAGACTTTGTTACGTTGAAACTTTCGCAGAATTTCGAGCAATGAGTTGATGCTGCCTGTATGCCAAATCTGGTATAACACTAGTACTGTATCGACTACAATTCCGATTGGTGCTTAACATACAAGCTTCTAGTCCGTCATTCAATATTCAGCCGTCATCCATTAAAGAATTTCCGCGTCCAAAATTCAAAGACCTAATTCATATAATAGCATTATCACCGAATTAAAAGAATAAACCATAGTATACATAAAACTAGGCTAGTTTCATGCAAGAGAGAAGCGGCCAACAGTTTTCAATGATTCCAGCAAGACATGATGATGTTCTAGAAATATCAAATCCGTATCGCTGATCAGTTTTCTTAATCCATATGATTTTCGTTGTAAATGAACATGCCCCACGTATTCAAGCTGTTACAGAACTAGACTGTTCTGGACAATGAGATTAACTTTTAGCGTAATTGTTCGTGGAACGATCTTTGGCTGTTCATCTATCTGCAACGAAATTAGAACCGTGTACGTCTTCAGGTGTCCTACCATTAATCTAGGCTAACTTGTAGAAAAATTCCATCGATTTGAAAAAGATGTGTTTTCTGATCAAATGACGATGGCTAACTTTTTTGAATTTGAAAACTGGTAAATGAGTACGTTTGTTCACTACTGCGTGTCCGTCTTCATCTTTAAATGTAAAGGTATATAGCACGCAGATGTTGGTTGTTATAAGCAATTTTCGAATAGATTAATACCGTCACGTTTTCCGAAAGAACAGTAGTATTCCATTCGAAGTGACGCGCCCATCATTTTATGTATACTTATTATGGTACATCTAAAGCGGTGGACTGTTACAATTACACTGCAAGCGCCTTGATTCAAAGTTTCTCAAATTCTGTTATAAATATCACACACTGACGGAAAAATACGATCGATCTCTTGCGCTACGTTTCGTAACTTTTGTCTCATTCCGCTTAACCCTGGGTCTAGAGGTCGTTTGAATATCATGTGTTTTACATATTCGAATGAAGGTCCACAATCAAAGCGTGTCTGCGATACGTACTCTAAAAAGCAACTTGGTAATTCACTTAGATAAAGAATAATGGTCAGTGGTTGTGTTTTTATATAGAGAGCATCATCACATCTCGCCATCTTCTCTAGCCAAGTCGACGTACATCACGTTGCTCTGTACATTGCCTTGGCATACTTCTCTAGTAAATTTCGAACGTGAATACTCATCGATGAGTGGGATGCAGAGACGGTTTGCTGCATCCAATCAGAATGCGCTTTACGTAGCAGCTGATTACCATGATGGCGACCCCCACTAAAGAACGAGCTGTGTCGAATGTGTGGGGAAATTCTGCCGAAAAAAAACAAAAAAACAGGAGAAGCATTTTGACGGCCACTTTCGGTGTTTTGATCAATTGAATCAGCTTTTGGGACGCCCTGCACGGTCGAACGATAACGAATCGCCTTACGAGTGTGGTCGACTTGAAATTGAAGGGAAACAACTCATGGAGGCAAAAAATCACTCATCGTTAAAACTTCCACTAGGTGGCGCAGCAGTACTCCTCTGCCACCAGCCAAGAATGTCAAGGCAGCGTAGAGAGCTTTGCGATGTAGTTGACTTGGCTGGTGAAGATGCATCTCGCTGGCTTTATTCAAAACTGTTTACCGCTTCTCTGTTGTAGGAAATCTTCTTTTTTATTATTTTATTTCATACACATTTTGAATTATTGCTGTCAAAAGAAATATGTATCTCGATTTTTGACGCGGAAATTATTTTATGAACGACGGCTAAATATTTAATGTTGGATCAGACGCGTGCTATTGTGGATCATTGATTAACAAAACAGAATATCACGAAAGATATGCATAAGCGATTGACGAGCGTATATACTCGCGTCAACGCAATCTTGTAGGTAATTGTAGCTCTTTGTAAGAATATTTGTGGGGATGACATCAGAACAGCATGTAGTGGTGTGGTATGTAGATACTTTGGCGGAATGCCTCCCTTGTGACAGTTTGTATTTCTCTTTCAATTTTACAGAATAAGAACGACTTGATGAATTCTTTTGCAATTATTACGCAAGCAAATATACCCTATTCGGAGTTGTTTGTGTTCATCGGTTTGAATGTAGCGCCAATAATTTGATGGCCATGAATAATATCGTTCGGGATCGAGAAGCTGATAAAGATCTGATTCACGGAGAAACCCTTTGCCCTCACACTACATATAACCTAGGATAGCCAAGGTATTCTCTACTGCATGAACAGACGCAAGACGTGTGTGGGAGGGGGTGGGTTTTCAAACGTCCACCTAAACTCCTTGATGAAATAAATTCTGGATGACTCAAAATGAGAATATGGCCATTTTGTTGGTTTTTAAACCGTGTTAGAAATCTCCATACAAATAAGTAGCTCAAAATGCAAAATTGTCGGTGGACAAAGTACACATGCCCGACAAAGAATTCATCAGCTATGCGTATAACTTTTTTATCTACCAGTATGTTGAAATTTGCTCTCTTCTCACCACAACGCCACATGCAAGACATTTTTCAGCAAGTTTTTCTATATATATCTTTCACATAAAAATAATTCATTTGTGTCGCCAGCAAGGTCAACAGAACACCTGCAAACATATTTCGTTTGGCAGTCATTGCAGGCAAGCATTGATACCTACATGTAAGAAGGAAAACACGAGAGGCTTGTTTCACTTCATAGATGGAGGAGCAGATAATTTCTTTTAAATATGTGAAATGCCGCAACTTAGCCCTCCTCATGACTCCCGCCTCCTTAGTCGCCAAGCCGCCGGTTCCTTTCTCATCGTTGCTGTTGCAATTGTAGTTCTTGTTTTCGTTCTTTTAGTTCCTCAGACTTGGAACGATTTGGAACTGTGTGCGGTAAAAATTCCAAGTACATTCACAAGGAGTATAAAGGCAACAACTGCAACACTCCAGCCTGGTTCCGACTGCAGTACCGTCCCTAAGAATCCATATACTGTTTATTTCATTGGCATATGTTTATGTATTCCAAATAATTCGCATCGCGAAAAATCAGAGGACTGTTCAGTTACCCTCACGGCGCCAAATACACCAGCAGTGCCACTGACAATGCATCGAGGGGGCAATGGCACCCTTATCCCAAATTCCTTCTGCGTTTAAGTCACATACTGCCGCATACCAACATGGATATAACATATTGAAGAAGATTGCAATATCTACTTGATACATGTGAGATATTTTACACACATTCGGTGCATTTGATAGCTCAGTCAATTGAATTTCCCACCAAAAATTGAGGTGAAAAACAGTTGGGTTTTTTTTAATTGATTATCCGACAGAAATAATGGTTTGGATGAGAGTTTCAACTTCCTTTTCAAGCATGTGTAAAATTGTCCATATCCATAAATGCTGCATATGTAACGGCAAGGAGTTTCCAAAATAACACCCGTCCTGTCACCCGTACTACAATCCTGAGGAAATGTCCTTTGAATTTGCCCTTGCCTCATATCAGCGTCAGTCGGAGTGCGCAGTGGAGCCAATCTTAATAAGTTAATATCCAATCAATGTTCACCAATCGCATAGGTCGCTATGTAAGATCGTACAGATTTTAATCGAATTTGGTGTTCCGAGCGCCCATAGCATGAATATTTATTAGTCTTTTGACATCACGGCCGCATTTCCACCACTTTACTTGCAGTCGGGGAGGAGGAATAGGGTCAGAGCTCTGCTTTGACCAAGGACCAGCCCATAATTCTACCCCGCATTATGGTTCCAACCTGACGAGGGAAACATCAGAAGAAACTCCGCCAGCCTGGCGCCTGCTTAACCAATCAAGAAACACCTACCATTACATTCCCTTCAAAAAACTCTGAAGAGTTGCAAGTCGGTTAGATCCCTCAAGCGACACATCCAAATGTGAGAGCAGATAGCATTTAATTTTAATTAGATTGGCAGTGAAGCGTGACTAGATCGCAGCCTCGTCCGCAAATTTCTGGGTTGTCGAATTTCGTCTCTCCCTATACCACAACATGGATGTATGTTTTAATCAGCGATAACTGATATAAGCATGGTAAATATCCATCACATTATCCCACTATTTGAACAAAAGACCATCATGCTTATCCTTATTCATATATTGTGGCAACTTTAAGGTGAAAACTCAGAATCGCTAGTTAGAGATATTACACCTCTTTGAAGGATAGGAAGAAACAAAGTTAGACTACAAACAAATTTGCAGATGAGACTCTGAGAGGCTTATCGAATATTTCAAATGTGCCATATGGCGTTAACTTTCACGTTGCTCTCTCAGAAATTTGAAGGCTGTACATGTATCAACCATCCAGGTCGTGACTTCTTCACCTCATCGCGCATAGCCTTGTCCAGAGCATACTCGAGGTACAAGAGCTTATTTCTGTAACCTGTTTGTTTCTTAACTTAACCTGTAATGAATTTTAAAACAAGGATAACGTCATCGTCAGTATTAATATGTGGTTCTATACACTAATTAATGTAAAAAATAGCTGGCAGTTGAACGCCGTGTCCTCAACAAAAGTTTTTTGCTCAGATATCTGAGCTTCGAATTGCCAACAAACAAGTCGAGATAATATTTGCCGAGTATCTGAGACTGGTTTAATTGCATCTGCCTTGATGTTATAGTAAGTTTACAGAGATATTGACAATAATTCATATTCCAGATTATCAAACTTTGTTTCCGGAGGACATGTTTGGGTATCATATCCGCCAGTTATCTCTCGCTAGATGATTGTTTGTTCATGATGTCAGAATTCTGTATTTTGTTGGTGGCAGCTCTCTCCGCATTGACCAAATCGGCATGTTATCGCATTATGTCCAACCGACATGCGCTGTCAATACAAGCATCTGAAATTCAAGTATAAAATATATTTAATGTTATGGTGACTAGAATAGTGACAGCGATACGTCAAGAGCGTTAGCTGTCCAACAAAGTGTTCATATTCTTCGTGAAGTGAAATATTTTCTGTTTCGATGAAGAAAAACAAATGATTATAATTACAAGCATAGTTTTAATACATAAGTGATTTATAAATGACAACATCCCTGCCGGGGTTAAAACAGTTGGTCTATTGTGTTGTGTATAATTAAGGATCTGGTTTATCAACGCGAGAAAGTATACATGTACGTTGTTATCCCTCCTGACCGAATAAAAGGCGTCAGATCCGAAATTTAATATGAAACCGTCATCCATACAATAATTCCCGCGTCAATTATTGAAATAGCAAGCAAGGTTTGGCAAAAAATCACTATTTGGCTGTCGACCACATATAGTAGACAGGGCATTTCATAACTGTAAGAATTGCTATGCAATGATCATTTTAGTCTTATCAATATCTCATACATCCTGTATGAACCCGTTTCATGATGAAAAAGATTTTCCCCCTAAAAAACAATACTTCATTATGTGGTCTTAAGCATGTTACATTTTACTACAGCGCATTGTTGAGATCGCAACCTCCGACATTCAGTATTCGGCCGTCGTGCATAAACGAGAGTATGGCGACATTTCTTTCCCCGTAAAAGATACCATTACCTGGAGGATCGCAAATACATGAACATGCCCACGTCGAGCAGAGCTGCCCTTCTGTACACCGAACCGGCGGCGAACGACACGCCTGAAAACCGAAACCAGTATTACATGCATATCAGACAATAGGCCCTATTGAATAATTTCTGAAAAATGCATCATTTAAGAACAACAAGTTTAAAGAACCTCAAGTTTAATGAACGTCCTCAAACCATATACTGTAAAATTCTTTGAATAATGCCCTGTTATGGTGGATCACGGTCATTTTTATTTCAAGAAATCCGTGATTTTCATTAAAAAAACACGGGGAAGTGGGTCGTTTTCGTTTTAGGATATTCTGTTCATGTTTGTCTTCAATCAATACGGTCGACTATCTTGGAATCGCGCAACATGAATCTTTTTACATTCAGTCAAATGCCACAGGAAGGAAAATTGTGTTATTCTTATTGAAGTGAGGATGTTCTGTGTATGTGTGTTTGTGTGTGTGTGTGTGAATCTTCCGGCTAAAATGGTTAGGACAAATAATTGCACAACGAGGGTACGAAATCAACTACGGTACTCTTATATTATTGGTTTGACGAATTGATAATTTGAACACAAAATTTCCTTTGTAGTATATTTTAAGAAAATTATGGGTTTTCTACATTAGTATTCATACCAATTACAAGCGTCTGGTCCGTCATTCAAAATTCAGCCGTCGCCCATTAAAGAATATCCGCGTTCATAATCCAAAGATATATTTCATATTCCATATAACAGCATTAGCACCAAATTCAAAAAGACAATCATAGTATACATAAACATAGACTAGCTTTCTGCAAGAGAGAAGCGGTCAACAGTTATCAATGATGCCCGCAAGACATCATGATGTTCCAAAAATATCAAATCCATGTCGCTGATCAATATTCGCAATCCATATGATATTCGTTTTAAAGTAGTCATCTAGAGAATGGTGTATCTCAGTCACGCTTTGATTGTGTCTGTTCATATGAGCTTCATCGGGGTCTTGAAGTACATGGGTTCATACGGCCCCTAGCCCCGGGTTAACCGGAATTAGACACACTTTGCGAAACGTAACGCAGAACCCTATCTCCATTATCTGCGGCTGTGACTAGTGTCATTACTTAGGGAAGCGATGACATTAAAGAGAGACAACGCTATTGAAATAGCGTCACAAATTTTGCTCCACCCTTATATTTCGGCGTTTGGTAATATACAATCCCCAAGATACAATGATAGTAGTCAGTCTTCTGTCATGACAAATTGCTGTCACATTAACGGAACAATCTAACCGTCGTATTTTGTATTGAGTGTGTGATTCGGTGATCAGAACCGACTTGGTGGTGATTATTGCGCCACTATAGATTCAATGAAAGAGACGCCGCGTCAGCGGAGAGTCCAAACACAAAATCAACGTAGAGATACGGAGGATTTAAATCCAAGTATAATCACCAACAATTGAATATACCGTGCGACGATGTGGTTGATCATTCATAATCATGAAGGACAAGCAAGACATTCTTGAGCAGATGATTAGAATATTAAGTTCCTTAAGCGAAACTGGAGTGGAGTGTAGTGACTTAATTATTAGAATAGGATAGCCTTGTCGAACCAATTTCAGCCATAATACCATCTGACGTTAATTGAGATAGTCACACATTTTTACAGGATCTATCAAATGTCACAAGATGAGATATGTACACGCCATTTCCTCTCAAACATTACACACAGAAAGTTATCGTCTATCTTGTCGTAAGGTCGATGCGAGAGTGAACCGTTTTTCATATGCGTAAAGACCTTGATCTAAGTATGATGGTAAACCGTCGGGATTAGAGTAGTTCTGGTGAACATTTATAGGCCGTAAAATCCCATTTCTTCCTGCGATAATACAAGGGGAAATATTTGTAACGGTTGGTATATAGCATATTTCCAAATTAAAGATGCGAAAATATTCATAAGGTACAATGTAAGCACAATGATCCTTTCTTCAAATATTACGGTCATTTGGAGCATATTCACCACAATTCGCGATGGCTCGGCCTATTCCATCGAAGTCATATTATTTCGTGCATCAATGGTGTGAGGATTTTACAGCTCTCAGTTGTAAACCGTGATCCGCCGCACGTGAATAACATCACATGCTATACGATGTGTTTCCGCTTACCTAGTCCTCTTTGTATTTCTCTCTTATCAGGAGATAAAATATATATCCAAATGAAATGGATATTCTCTCGATTCTACCCGTGAAGGATCTTTTCGAATTTGAGATGTTTCCCCTGGTTTTTCTTCTCGAGCTGATCTCCATGGTAAAGGAAGTCATACAGCTGACATGCGCTGTTCGGAGTTTCGTCGTGATTCTGTTCTTTCAACATGGATGCCAATATGAATTCTTAGCAGTGCCGGATGAGGTATTATCCGAGACCATGTCGAGTGATTCACCACATTAATGACCAAAGAGATGTGTCAGGAGTTCATCCAAAAATAGTGCGGAAAATGCCGATTGTTATTTTCTCCCCTATAGCAGAGAGCACGCCCTTCCATGAAAATGTTATACAATCACTACCTCCCAGATTGTACCATTCTGCCATTGTCAGAGTTGGTAACATAAACTATCGATTTGGGAACCCCTGCCTGCACGGTATACAAATACCATGAGCTATCAGTCTTTATTGATTCTGATCGACACAAAGCTTTTTTATCTTCCTACGAGCCAGAGAGATTTGTAAAAAACATACGTAGCAACATTTTCTGTAAGCCCTGAGACTACTCCGCTACGTTTAGTAACGGACGATGCCGTTTCGTCGACAGCCATGTGCGCAAAGGATGCGGTCCTTGACCATGACAATGGATAGTACTGGAAGAACATTAACGAGGTTAGATCAACTACAGATGCATGTTTTGCTTAAATATACTTACATGTACCTGCAGTGGACCCAGAATTAGAATGACCGAGAATAGCTACAAGAAATAGAAAAATACGACTAGGATTACCACTACTTATATTGTGTATGTACAGATAGTTTTTAATGTATTGCAACTGAAACCCAGCAACACAATGGTCGTACTTGGTTGATAAATCCAATAAATGTTCCCACAGACATCACACCCGCAATAACAAAGGATTTCCTTTCCTCGCAAAATACGGCATTAAAACCGAATGCCAATACCACTATAGTCCTAGAATGCTCTTCTAATCTGTACTGGAAACATTTCCTAGGGTTTTTATCCACCAATGGGCCGGTCATTTCAGACAACGCTCACCATGTTCATCGTACGGTCATTCTATGTACCCATGATGAGTTAAAGGCATTTGGATCACTCTAAATGCGTCAGCTGTATCATCCCATTAAGAACATTTCATCGTTGCTCCAGAAAGGAGGTAGATACATGGAGATACGCTTAGCAAAAAAAGCTAGACTAGAAATTCAAGCATCTCCTTATAAATGGTTTTCATGCTGTACCGGTTTTTACTCCTCAGCCCTACGGGCTCAGGAGTATTGTTGTGGCTCCAGCAGTGTGTCTGTCCGTCTGTCCGAGCCGTATCTCGAAAACCGTTGCAATAAAGTTCCTGAAACTTACAGGTTATGATCCTTTTATGTTGTACTTGTGCCTTTGAAACTTTCAGATCTAACCGGTCATTAATTATTTTTTTACATTTTTTTTATTTTTCTACCATTTTCCAGTCTTCTAAAAAGGGATCTCCAAGTATGCATACATTAGGCCTACTTTCATACTGATTTACATACTCTTACTGGGATGTAGCCTATCAAGAGCTCCATAGTAAAGTTGTATGTCTGTCATTGGTTCATTCAGTGTAGTGCAGGACTCATTTGCATATTCAGTATTATGGTATTGCCAGTGACTCATTCATATGGAATGTATGAACACATTACTTACATCTAATGTAAATCCAGCAGTTTTGTTTCTTTGGAGCTTCTTAACTATTACAGTGACAGTCAACACCCACATTTTAAAACCAGCAACATGGTATTAAGTCCTGATATCTGATTTATTTGTGCATTTTGCTGGAAAGTGTTACACCAAACACTGGCAAGGAAGCCAAGGAAGAGGGCTTAATTATCATATCATAGAACTCAATGAACCACTCCACTTCACAGTCGGGCCTAAATTAAAAAGGTGTATATCCGAGACTCAAAACTTAAAAAAAAATGTATATATATTTTTTTTGTTCCCTAAATCTGTCAAAGAAAATCAAATGTCTACAGTTCGTGGGAACAGTCTCGCTGATTTCCCGGGCTAAGTGGCAATCGGTAGTCCTGGGCAATGGTAAAGTAACACGAGGGTTTCCGACGGCGGACCGCATGGTTGAAAAAAATGGCGGCCCTGCTGTGTTTTTGTCAGGAAGAAGAACTGTAAATGGCCACTTTGCCGAATAAATGAGAACGGATTAGGATTCAACTCAGGTTGCCAATGGGGTGAACTCTTCAAGCACGTTTGCAGTACGGTATAGTTATCGAGAATAAATATTTGTCTCTTTTCTGATTGATGTACGTCCATCGCGGAAGCGCAAAGCAAAGGCATGAATTGAAAATTCCGTCGGAGACAACAACCGGCAGCGGCCGGTTGAAGTGGTAGCAGGTGATCTGCGATAACGTTTTTTCGTTAATATATTAATTATCATTCGTTGTCTATTTGATACCGAGTTACGTCGAGAGAAGTCATAAATTTTGGCTATAATCCCCAGAAATATGTAAGGAAGAGAGGTAGCTGTCTAAGTGGGCCGTCTAAGTGAAGACGGCAGTGTGGGCTGGTGTAGCCGACGGTCAATCCGACAGGCCTGCAGTTAAACAAAAACAACATCAACGACAAGTTACGCTTATCAGCGGTTCTTGCGGCATCCTTGACATGATATTTTGGGATAAATTTCTGCTGCATTTATAGGGCATATATATTTGGCAGTCATACCAAAAAGCAGTATTTTTTTGCCATTAACTACGAGGAATACCTGATTTATAATTTTTTTTAATTTTTGAAACTATTGTCTCACAGGGGCTTGTTGATGGTCAGTTATTGTCCCCCGCCACGTAAGTGAGATGGGGACTTGGAAATGCTACCCGTCTGTCCGTCCTTCCGTCCGTCCGAACCATGTTGTGAATGCGATATCTCAAGAACAATTCAACTCATCAACTTCAAACTTCGGGGTGACTTGACATCAGTGAGAAGATGGCTGGGTTTGTTTTTCACTAAACTGCGTTATCCAAGATGGCCGCCATCAGCCGTCTTAGATTCCAACCATCCCAAAAATGTTGTGAACGCGATATCTCGAGAACAGTTCAACCGATTGACTTCAAACTTGGGGGGTGACGTGACATCAGCGAGACGATGGCTGGGATTTTCACCAAACTGCTTTAACCAAGATGGCCACCGTCAGACATCTTAGATTTCATTCATCTCCAAAATGTTATGAACACGATATCTCGAGAACAATTCAACCGATCGACTTCAAATCTTGGGAGTGACTTCACATCAATAAGAAGATGAATAGAATTGATTTTCACGAAACTGCGTTAAACAAGATGGCCGCCATCAGCCATCTTAGATTCCATCCATCTCCAAAATGTTATGAACACGATATCTCTAGAACAATTCAACCGATCGACTTCAAATCTGGGGAGTGACTTCACATCAATAAGAAGGTGACTGGAATTTGACATCAGTGAGAAGATGGCTGGGATTGTTTTTCACCAAACTGCGTTATCCAACATGGCCACCATCGGCCATCTTAGATTCCAAACACCCCAAAAATGTTGTGAACGCGATATCTCGAGAACAGTTCAACCGATTGACTTCAAACTTGGGGGAGGGGGGGGTGACTTGACATCAGTGAGAAGATGGCTGGTATTGTTTTTCACCAAACTGCGTTATCCAAGATGGCCGCCATTGGCCATCTTTGACTCCAACCATCCCAAAAATGTTGTGAACGCGATATCTCGAGAACAGGTCAACAGATTGACTTCAAACTTGAGGGGTGGCTTGACATCAGTGAGAAGATGGCTGGGATTGTTAACCAAGATGACCGCCGTCAGCCATCTTAGATTCCATCCATCTCCAAAATGTTATGAACACGATATCTCGAGAACAATTCAACCGATCGACTTCAAATCTGGGGAGTGACTTCACATCAATAAGAAGATGACTGGAATTGTTCTTCACCAAACTGCGTTAACCAAGGTGGTCGCTGTCAGCCATTTTAGATTCCATCCATCTCCAAAATGTTATGAACACGATATCTCGAGAACAATTCAACCGATCGACTTCAAATCTTGGGAGTGACTTCACATCAATAAGAAGATGAATGGAATTGATTTTCACGAAACTGCGTTAAACAAGATGGCCACTGTCAGCCATCTTAGATTTCATCCATTTCCAAAATGTTATGAAGACGATATCTCGAGAACAATTCAACCGATCGACAACAAATTTGGGGAGTGACTTCACATCAATAAGAAGATGACTGGAATTGATTTTCACCAAACTGCGTTAACCAAGATGGCCGCCATCAGCCATCTTAGATTTCATCCATCTCCAAAATGTTATGAACACGATATCTCTAGAACAATTCAACCGATCGACTTCAAGTATGGAGGGTGACTTATGCCGGTGCTAGGGGCCGTGTGGTCATATCATCCAAGTTGCCACATGAACAGGTACAATAAAAGCGTACCTGAGATACAACACATATCACGAATCTTTAGATTCTTGGTATGTGCTTTAGAATAGGTTAACCAGAAGACTATTCTGTGAAGTCATGTGACGCAGTCAGTATGTCGGCACCTCTTCCCACTTCCCTTATATGTGTTGTAATTTTTTCCTGTATATGGCGAGATTCTGCTGGTGGACGTTTCGTCCCCGAGGCCCGCCCCTGTACAGACCATTTGGTCTTTGATATATGTTGGCATTTGTGGGAAGTTGATGCTGGGTCGACATCGGGCCTTACAGACTAGTCTTTTGTGTTAGATGCCGTCATTTACATCTGACGGCGATACAGCTCACCATTCTCCAATGTACGAGTTGTCACAGCGAAACAGCTCACCAATACCAGTATACGAGTTGTTAGAGCATTTCCATCATAGCTCTCGAGATTTGTATCTAATACCGCTTATGCCGGTGCTAGGGCCGTGTGGTCATATCATCCAAGTTGCACATGAACAGGTACAATAAAAGCGTACCTGAGATACAACACATATCACGAATCTTTAGATTCTTGGTATGTGCTTTAGAATAGGTTAACCAGAAGACTATTCTGTGAAGTCATGTGACGCAGTCAGTATGTCGGCACCTCTTCCCACTTCCCTTATATGTGTTGTAATTTACATCACTAGCTACCCATCCGTCCGTCCATCCCTCATAACGTCCTCCCGTCCCTCATACCGTCCTTCCATCCCAACCATCTTGTGAATGCGATATCTCAAGAACAATTTAACCGATTAACTTCAAACTTAGCGGATGGCTGGGATCTCAAAACAAAGTCATTCATTTTTCGGCACAACTATGCCACCGGATGATCTTTCTCGATTACCCTGTCCCCTTTCTTCCATAGACAATTTGCAACATTGTCCTTCACAATTATATCTCCTTCACATCAACAACACAACACGCTTAGCAACAATTTACCATCACACAAAATATATATGGTGATTATATCCCGTGTGTGTGAGAAGCCCATTTCCAGACAAGCTTTTTGGCAGGGGACCTGCTAGCTTAGCTCAGCTTGTTAATTATGATATTAGTATATATATACTCTCCTACTCCATTAATATAGTAGGAGGAGAGTATATATATATAATTATTAATATCATAATTAATATATTAATATTATAATTAATAACTGACCATCAACAAGCTCCTGTGTATTATCTGTATCGCATAGCGATAGGATGGGATTTTCAGCAATATTTGTTCTCCTCAGAGAGCCAGTTCTTCTCAGAGAAGTGAAATTCCCCACAGTATATGTAATTTGTGCATTTTTATTCTGAAATTTGAAGGAAATCTTCAATACCTCGCATGTTTTTTGTTGTTTTTTTCAAAGCAGAATGACGTTGGCCTTGCAATGTTGTACCATTGTGACTAGGCGCTATGAAAATAACATGTAACATGCGATGTATTGGAGATTTTTTGATTCTGAATAGATTTTCTTGAAATTTCAGAATAAAAATGCACAAATTACATACAGATACTGTGAAGAATTTCAATGCTTTAAGATAAACTGGCTCCGATATTTTGTTGAAAATCCCATCCCATCGTAATGTGAGACAGACAGTAAACTGACTGACCAATAAAAATAAATAAAATAAACTTTCGACCGACTGACCTGTTCTCACTGACCAGGGACTGTTACCCCAAACAAACAACTTTTTAATTTAGGTCCCATGTGTTGCAAGGATATGCTGACATACCTACAGTATCAGGGTCACTGACACAATAACCTGTTGGGCTTGGTGCCCCTTGTCGTGCTCATCAATAAAGTCCAACCTGGCATTGAAATAGCTGTCCTTTTGATACCCCAAAATTACTGGAATTGCTTTAATTTGATTATGTAAATTTATGACCCTTGTCTGGAAGTATATTTACCAGCACTGATCGCACTGATAGACTCTGCATCATGGCCAAAACTGTCACACGCATACAATGTGCACTTAGATAATTTGGCCCGAATTTCAGTGCAATAACTTTCGTAATGTACATCTCCATCCATACATCAGTGCAACAACTTACTGCTGTAATGTACCTCTTTATACATCAATGTGACCACTTTTGTAATGTCCATGTCCATACATCGGTGTAACAACTAAATGTTGTAATGAACATCTTCATACATCAATGAGACAACTGCTGTAATATACATCTCCATACATCAATGCTGCTTCAAAGATTTCTTCTTTGAAATAGCAGGAGCACAACTGGGCTGGGTGGTGCTTAGATGGTTCGTCGTGATATAGCTGAAATATTGTTGGAAGAGAAGTTAGTGCAAAAACTTACTACTGTAATATACATCTCCATACATCAATGCGACAACTTCTGTAATGTACATCTTCATACATCAATGTGATAACTTACCAGTGCGATAACTTCTGTAATGTACATCTTCATACATCAGTGCAACAATTTGCTGCTGTAATGTACATCTTCGTACATCAATGAGAGAACTTAACTGCTGTAATATACATCTCCATACATCAATGCCACAACTTCTGTAATGTACATCTCCATACATCAATGCGAACACTTAATGCTATAATATACATCTCCATACATCAGTGCGATAACTTACTGCTGTAATGTACATCTTCATACATCAATGCGACAACTTCTGTAATGTACACCTCTCTACATCAGTGCAATAACTTACTGCTGTAATATACATCTTCGTACATCAATGAGAGAACTTAACTGCTGTAATATACATCTCCATACATCAATGCCACAACTTCTGTAATGTACATCTCCATACATCAATGCGAACACTTAATGCTATAATATACATCTCCATACATCAGTGCGATAACTTACTGCTGTAATGTACATCTTCATACATCAGTGCGATAACTTCTGTAGTGTACATCTCCATATATCAGTGATAACCTAATGCTGTAATATACATCTTTTTATACCCCTGTACATAGTAGAGGGTATACTGGATTCCGATTGTCCGTCCGTCATTGTGTCAGTGTATCCATTCGTTCCTCTGTCTGAGTTGTGGCTTGGGTTTGCATTTCGCATGCCATAACTGTCTGTTATGCATCCAAACTTCTACACCCATAAAAACATCTTGGTCTAGACTGTTCAGGGGCTGAGGAGTTGTAGCACCTCTGGTGCCTCATGTTACTTCTGTCAATGTCGCATGCACTCACCGGTTTGCAAAAATAGATAGATAAACGACTGTTCGAAGCCAGACCACACTGTTTTGTGTTGGTGATTGAACGTAACCATGCGCCAAGGCAGAAACCGTTTCGAGACACACCTGGTCTTTCTCCATTCCAATATATTTTTTGTTAGAATTGGATTTACAAAAATGAAAGTATGATCTATTGAAATGGACAATAGAAACAATTGATTACATCTTTTAATGAATCGTTGCAGAAACTCTATGATAGGTTGGATTTTCTCCCAATTTTCTCCTCGGGCCAATAAAAATCACGGGTTTCCTTTTGAAAATTTGAATTGACCAATCAAATACTATTACAACTGGGAGATATCGCGTGACGCAATTTTTTTTTTTAGAAAACTATTCTTTTAGTATAATTGATGAACTTACCATAAACATTGCTGCTCCTACGGACTTCATCTTGACAGCTGAATTTACCGAGAGGTGAAATGTCGAGAAATGAGTGGCGAATGAATGAAAAGCATCAACACACGAACAATTTATACCATGAACTTCACGCATAAGCGACTTTTCAAAATTAGCTAAAAAACAAATCCAGTTTGGGGCCTTTTTTTTATCAGATGTGTAGTGCCTTTCCCTTCTGGCGTTTGGCCGAGTCCCAGATAAAACGTACTATTTTCACACAATTACAGACGGTTTGACAAAAAAAAACAACAGCAAAACAAATTAAAGTGAAATGAAAGCCCGAAGCGGCAATAGAGGGTCGTTTCTGTTGATGCCAAAATCGCAATGGCACACCGTAATAGGATCTGCTAGCATGAAAATACTTCATGTCTTCCATGTCTTTATATAAAAGATAATTTCTCCATAAATTTTTAAAAACATTTACTTATAAGTGAGTCAGAATTTCGGTGTCGGTGTAGGTGTAACACGACATATCTGAAAGTAAGAGGCATACAATCTTATGCAATGACAATGCAGCTTGCTTTATATCCCCAAAACAATTCAATCGCGATTTCCAGAAACGGGTTTGCATAGAGAAGATCGCATGTTTGTAAAACGATATCGCAATCCACTAACTTCTTCTAACGACGAATTACAATTCGAAATAAAACACGATCTCGTTCAAACAACGATTCCAATTCTTGTTGCTCGCGATCCCTTTCTAACCAGATAAATGCATA
Source organism: Hanleya hanleyi (assembly GCA_036873755.1). NCBI lineage: Eukaryota > Metazoa > Mollusca > Polyplacophora > Lepidopleurida > Hanleyidae > Hanleya > Hanleya hanleyi. The sequence continues at coordinate 99,386 of JAVTVY010031334.1, forward strand.
TTTGTCTGCACATTTTCTCCAATCTTAAGAAGATGGATTTCGCTTCACAATAAGATTGTCTCGATATTCTCCCTCACACTTCAACTCATTTATCTAATTCCGCTTACACGATATTACTTCCGAGAATCACTATTGGCCCATGAAATGTACTGCAGATGCCTGATTATTAACGCCGAACTATCTTTCGTGATTTTGCGTTAAGATTATTTTCATGAGAGGTGAGTTGGTGAGATATGTAAGAGGCGTTAAAGTTGAAGTCTGTCGACTAAAAAGCAACCATACGACTCCACCTCGGCATTTCACATTCAGGATAGACTACGGAGGACTCTAAGACGTAGCCTTGGTATCTCAGTCGCGTTTTTCTCCGGATCTTCATGTAGAAACTATTATTAACCACAGGCGACTTATGCGGAATTAGATGCACTCTGTCGGATGCAGTATCGACAGATTGTTTCAAAGATGTACCTCATCTGATGATAATAGATGAGCATCCAGAGCGTCTTTCAGACCTGCAAAATATAATCTACATGTGTGACTAATTATACCATGCTCGGATTAAGGGGTTTAGTATAACTATAGCTTACTCAACGCTCATTGAACAAACAGTCTCCTAAGAAAAGGACACATACCATATAGACATAGATCAATTTACTCCTTAATTCTATATACATGTAGCGGACATAAACCACTGTGAAGACAGATATAAAAGAAATTTTGGTCCCCGTGCTATCTTTTACCCCAGCTTGTTTTCCGGACACATACAGTACGAATATCTCCAACTATTGGGTTTTTTTTAACGAGTGTGGAGATGGGGAAAGGTGAACGCCAATAGGTTCAGATCATGTTGCCATCACTTCGACTTGGTCAGCCTTCCTCAACAACTGTTGACAAGTTTTATCCACAACAGGCACATCAACACATTGATAATCGAATGATCTTAAATTATATGGTAGATGCTTCCTACACAAAATAGCAAACTGCTCTGTACTCAATTGTTTGCTTTCAAGCGCGATAGCCACATTGGAGATATATTATTATTATTTCGGCATGCGACATTTCGGTCATGCTACCTTTCGGCACGCGGCATGTGGATGATACTACATTTTGACATGAGACATAACAGCGTGTTACCTTTGTTTCTCATATTTGATAGCAGATCACTTATCATTATTTTACAAAGCATATGTTAAACAGATCGGGGATTGTAGGGTATTGTAGAGTAACATAACAGTACGAATTGAGTGAACTTTATTAAAGGAGTATTGTAGGAGGTACAATGTTATAATATATGGGAAAACTGAGTTTGTAAAAAAACTCAATGCTACACGTAAACTTATCTTGAATCACCAGTTGAAAATGTATTGTACAAAATAGAACAACACTTTATCGCAAATAAACAAATTCGATACACAAACCTGATTTATTAATGACAGGTCTCAACCTAGTACACTTAACGTTCCCAACAAATAGCACCGTCCATCATTAGTGAGATTAAGTGGTCACCCGTTGAGTATCGAGCGAGACCTTTATATATAAGGGAATCTCTCGGGAAGAACTAGTTTGCTTGGGTAGAGAACGGAATACGTTTTCAATTAGCTTGCAAACGTCATGTTGACAGGCGTGTTGAACTATTTACGAACGTAGACGGTAGAATTCCTGCCTTATTAAACTCACACAATGAGCTGGATACATTTTTGTCTAATCTATTATGTCATGCTGACCAGATTTCAATTAATTCGATATCGAAGTTTACATTTGACTGTATTGCGCGCTGGCTGTTATAATGCACCAATCTCTATATTATACAGTTATGTCATATAAGGTGCTTTAGTTTATGTCTTATGACACTAAATGGACTTTACGCGCTGGTATATTGTTATATTTACTGGTACTCCAGTGTTGCAATTGATTCTTGTTACCATCATTCATTTATGTTTTGCCTTCGGTCTTAATGGCGTAGCTGGGCAATAAACAAATCTGTATAATTATAACATTTTAGTGTAAGCAATTGTTTTTTTTTCCAAAACAAAGAAATAAATAGTTTTCAAAATTGTACCGAAGAAAAATTCCCGCAGAACAGAAATACATGTACCCCATGCACACTGATGCTTGAGATAAGCCATAGGAAAACTTCCTTTATGAGGGACACCCGGTTTCCGATGGTACTCAATTTGTACTCCAAGAAGAATTTCATGATCTTGTAGATTTTTTGATCTTGATCTGAATTTCTTGATCTTGTAGTCCATTCGGCATTTATAGGAGGAGAAATGAAAGATGTGAGCGTAAACGGATCTAACTCAGTGGAGATTCATTCGAGTCATTATATGCCATGTGTATGGTGTACATTTTATTAATTCATTTTATGCAGGAATGTCAATTTTGTTATTACGCTACGCTCCAGGCACTTTGCTTCTCTTTTCTTATTCATTTAATAACCAATTCATCCGCGACCGAATTTAACAACTTCTCATGGCCCCTTCGTGATCTTTCATACCTTATGACACTCCGCTATGTTCACCCAGCGCGTTTGTACTACACATAGCTAAAATTAAACACAACATAACAAGGGTGATGTAAAGAGATTCCGGCGTACTCACATTATCCAACAGACAAATGTTCTATAAACAAAAGAACCAAAAGTGACCTCTATCATGACTTTCATCCCACCGACGTTTTTATTGTAGTTGTTCATGTGGACATCTTGAGTGGCATCACCACACGGCCCATAGCTCCGTCTTCAAGCAGATCATACAAACCGCACCGAGGCAAATCATATCTCATTGAATGGGCTCAAATATATAGGGGAAGGAAGTTGAAGTCCCTTGCATACGTCTAATTAAATTTGAATAATCTGACGGGAATCGACAATAAATTTTAGAACAGGATATTGTCTCCATCTCAAACGCTGGGGGCGGAGGTGTAAACGCTGGGGGAGGGGCCGAAGTGTAAACGCTGAAGAAGATGCGGAGGTGTGAACGCTGGGATAGGGGCGGAGATGTGAGAAGAGTACTTCTACACAACCAGAGCGTTTTATTAGTATTCTTGTACCTATTTTGAAAAAAAAATGGAATCAATAGGGTTCAAAATGTTATAATAATATTTTCGGATTTGACGACTGATATATAAACACAGGGTGTCAAATTATATATGAGAGTTTGCACTGGGAATAGCGAAGATCGAGAATCTAATATCCTACCTCTATTGTTCATTTCATAAATATATTCCATCACGTTCTCTACCACTACATATCCCAAACCCAAGGCAATCGTCCTATAAAGGACCCATTAATATGTTTTATCAATACAGCGCTTAAACAATCCTGGACAAATGTTATGAGAGGCATTTATTAAACTTTAGTAAGGCTTCATATGAATGGCAATATATCCATGATAGGCACATGCATATATTTTTCAGGTATTTCAGGTGCCAGCTATTGACATGTATATACACACCAGCAGTTGAGTAGAAAACAGTGAAGCGGGAGGGAAATGTTATGATTTCGAGAAAGCCGGCCAGCATGGAGCATGGAGTGTATACATATAGGGCAGAACCGATAGTCGTATTCCACACTGTCTATTGGCTCATAGGACAGGAGATAATGCATGCAACAATAGATAACCCATCCTGACAGTCACGTGACATTCTTACTGACCCGTAACCATGGCGCAATGCTCTTTCGATAACGACAGAACTGACAAACCTCAATGAATCCATATGGCTTCTTTTGATCTTTATATGATCTGGGTACTCAACGTGTAATCAGATAATCCTAAACCCGGTACAGATAGAAACAGCGGTTTGAGAGAGTCTATCTAAGCATTACAACACATATAAGGGATGTGGGAAGAGGTGCCGGCATACTGACAGAGTCACATGACTTCACAGTATAATCTTCCGGTTAACCTATTCTAACGATTCGTGATATGTGTTGTATCTCAGGTACGCTTTTATTGTACCTGTTCATGTGGCAACTTGGATGATACGACCACACGGCTCCTAGCACCGGCATAAGCGGTATTAGATATAAATTTAGAGAGCTATGATTGAAATGCTCTGACAACTCGTATATTGGTAATTGGTGAGCTGTTTCACTGTGACAACGCATACACTGGGGATTGGTGAGCTGCGTCGTCGTCAGATGAAAATGACGGCATTTAGCACAAAAGACTAGTCTGTAAGGCCCGATGTCGACTAAGCATCACCTTCCCACAAATGCCAACATAAGACCAAAAAGTATGTGACTTGGATGTACGCAAAAACTCGTGTGCGGGGAATGCCCGTCATTGTGTGCCATGGCCTGGTCGTAAAGGTCAACCTCCGTTATTGAGGACAGGGAAGTTGTGGATCAAGTCTGTGAAACGGAACATGCATTGTGAGGAGGTTTATCATCGCTCTGAACAGGTTTTGGTTTCTACTTTGACCTTTCGCCATATGTAATGATATCATCAATGTATTGCTGTATGCGACGTTAAACCTCAAGTCTCTCTCCCTCTTCTGTAATTGTTGATATCATTGAATCATTTGATGATATCAGCAAATCAATTGCTGATATTAACAAAATAATTTAGTGATATCAGCAAATGATTTGCAGATATCAACAAATAAAGAGTTTTTTTTCTGATATCATCGAATTATTTGCTGATATCAGCAAAAACATTCTTGATATCATCAAATCCTTCAGTGATACCATCAAATGATTTGATGATATTTCTGAATATTTGATGATATCATTAAATGTTTGCTGATATCAGCAAATATTAAAGGACATCAGAAAATCATTCCATGATATCAGCAAATATTAATGATACCAGCAAATCATTTCATGATAGCAGCAAATATTTGATCATATGACCAAATACTGAATAAAAAAAGTAAAACGGCGTGCCATACGGACGCATGAACCATCTATTAACCCTTCCAGGCCTCGGGGGGGGGGGCAAAAAACCTCCCTCCCACCAAACTTTCTGTGCTATCTCCGGAACGGCAAGAAATGGAGAGCTGAAACTCCGTCACTTTATAGTTTATCATATTGAGGTCATTTTTGAGCCTATTTGCATAACCCCGAGCAGAAGATCATGGGAAAATTCAAGACGGCGACCACGTGGTGTATCAGAAAAGTTATGTTTTTTTGTCAATATTTCTGCTTTTCCGGGATGAAAAGTGGGCAATAACTATTTTATTTCACATCACATTAATATTTACTAATTTACCATGCAGTTTTTGTGGAGAAATTGCATAAATATAAAATTCGAAAAAATTTGATAGAAAAATCGACCAAAAAGCCGTTTTTTGAAAATGACGTTACTGTGATGTCATCAAAGCGGCCATCTTAGATTTTTGTTTTACATTTTCTGGTAGAGCTTGACCCAAGGGTATAGTGGGGTAAGTTTCATCCCCCTAGCTCAAAGAGTGAGAAAAATAATACCCACGGTAGAGAATAACTTCATAGTGATATTTTGTTACACCATACATGGAATTACAAGCGTCTAGTCCGTCATTCATAATCCAGCCGTCGTCCATTAGAGAATATCCGCGTCCATAATCCAAAGACCTATTCCATTGTCCAAGGTGTGATGGGGGGGAGGCAGTGTGAAACATGGATAGGTAATGTGCTAAGGGACTCGTAGCGGATCATGAAACTTGACAAAAACCTTTTAGGCAGAAAACCCGGAACCCAAATAGGAGGAAATTGAGTTCCGCTTAAGGTATCTTTTTGTATCATTTTGTTCATGATTGACATGCTCGACTTGCCTTGTCCACTACAGCAACATTTTATATTCGAATTAGTAGTTTTTGTTTTCAACAATATTTCGACGTTATCGCAATCAAATCTCACAGAATTGCATGGACAAGATTTCGAACTTCCTTCCACCATTTTCAAATCGAAGTTAGTAGGTGGCACAACCCAATAAAAACAATGTCCTAATTGTGATTTGATTGAAGAGGAATTCCGTTTTGTATTACTATGTATACTTAAGTGCAAAATGCATTCCAAAGTATTATAGGCAGTATCAAAATATCAAAAAATGATACAGTTAATATCTAATGACACCTTCACAATTGTAAAAAAGCTGTCTTCAAACATTTCGAAATCAAGAAGGGCCATGTACATGTAGCAAGGAAGTATAATTTCCACTTCAGAAACTTCAGTCGAAAAGAAAAACAGTTTTCGGAAGTCTCGATATGATGTACACGATATTTGCTTCGGAAATCCATGTTGATGTCCAGAACAATATACAGAGGAAACCATGTTAGGCATATATAGAAGATATCAACTGTTTCTTGACGAATACCATAAATATTTCATCGAGTGGGGTGAGAAAATTGGTATTTTCACGAGTGGCGAAGCCACGAGTGAAAATGCCAATTTTCTCACCCCACGAGATGAAATATTTATGGTATTCGTCAAGAAACAGTTGATTTTCTTTTTATTATATACTTCTGTTGTACTACTTTATTCTGGATTTTTTAAAACATTAAAATAATTAAGATTTTGTAGGGTTTTTCGACTGAAGATACACTGAAACATTGATTATTTTCATTGTGACTTCACTCGCGGACTACTTTGCTGTCAAAAGTCAACAAATCGCACGTGCTGCGAGCGAATTTCTTTCAGTCGGGTATCCTGCATTTTAGTATCGATGACATCCAGCAGATCTCAATAATTGTATTAGCTTTATATGCCAAATAAACGATTTTCATGCCGACCCGTCATCCAACTCCCCCCCCCCCTCCTCCCCTTCGGCAGAAAAGCACGGTAGATAATGTTTCAAGTCGGGCCTGTCTCGCTGTCTACACTCGGGCAGGACTGACGCACTGCATGGTTTCTCGTTCGCGACGTTGACCTCCCTGGTTCAACATTGTGTTTGTTTTTGCACAGACTATTCTCATTTCAAATAAAATCTGCATTCGCCCTTGATCTCGTTCATGTCTACCCAAATAGCACTATTATGATTTCGCAAAATCAAATGGTTACGATAAGTTACAGCCAGATTTAGATTTACCGGTTGCGCGTAGTTGTTGTTGTATGGAGCTTCGACGGTGTTGTGGGCCTGTGGAGTTATCATTGTGATTTTATCGGATTCTGAATGAATACTCACTGACAAGAGTTCACTGTCGTTGAATTGAGTTGTTTTTCATGTTTTCTCATCACCTTTGGTGCGACATTTTCATGATATGACCCCAATTTCGAGCCTATAACTGAGGAATGTGTTTTATTCTCCGCGCTAGTTCGTGTTGCACTCTGCACTGCTGGCACTGTCGCTGTACACGTTCTTGTGTAGGTGCACGCGTACGTGACGAGCCGATTCCATTGTCGCCATTCCGGGTATTTCTTATTCATTTTATGCCTATTTTTGTTTTATTTCCTGTCATAATCTGATCATCATAAGGCATAATAACATACAAATCCTTCCCAAATATTTAGCTTGTTTTTCTTTGGCGCATAAACTGTGTGGAGGTTCGGTCAATTGCCTTATCACTGTGTCCACGGTGACATGTGTTTGTGCGCTGTGACGTCATTTTTCCATATCATCACAGTGATGATATATTTGATATCATCACTCAGTGAAAATATCGCTTTTATTCGATTGATAATTTTCACTATCTCATCACCAAGTATATAATAAAAAGAAATATCATGCCACATACTGGTACATGACCAGCAGTTAGTCCACACGTATTTATATTATGCCATTAATTAGCAAAACTAAACGTCTATTTTGTAGATTGAGTTGGTGACCTACCGTTACTCACCTACATAATTGACCTCAGCGCATCAATTCTGAACTGTTGCGAGTCATGAATGTTCTGGAGATTAACTTCTCTTTGGAATATGACGGAATAATTGTCTTATGACACTAAATGGACTTTACGCGCTGGTATATTGTTATATTTACTGGTACTCCAGTGTTGCAATTGATTCTTGTTACCATCATTTTTGTATGTCTTGCCTTCGGCCTTAATGGCGTAGCTCGGCAATAAACAAATCTGTATAATTATAACATTTTAGGGTAAGCAATTGTTTTTTTTCCAAATCAAAGAAATAAATAGTTTTCAAAATTGTACCCAAGACAAATTCCCGCAGAACCGAAATACATGTACCCCATGCACACTGATGCTTGAGATAAGCCATAGGAAAACTTCCTTTATGAGGGACACCCGGTTTCCGATGGTACTCAATTTGTACTCCAGGAAGAATTTCATGATCTTGTAGATTTTTTTATCTTGATCTGAATTTCTTGATCTTGTAGACCATTCGGCATTTATAGGAGGAGAAATGGAAGATGTGAGCGTAAACGGATCCAATTCAGTGGAGATTCATTCGAGTCATTACATGCCAGGTGTATGGTGTACATTTTATTAATTCATTTTATGCAGGAATGTCAATTTTGTTATTACGCTACGCTCCAGGCACTTTGCTTCTCTTTTCTTATTCACTTAATAACCAACTCATCCGCGACCGAATTTAACAATTTCTCATGGCCCCTTCGTGATCTTTCATACCTTATGACACTCCGCTATGTTCACCCAGTGCGTTTGTACTACACATAGCTAAAATTAAACACAACATAACAAGGGTGATGTAAAGAGATTCCGGCGTACTGACATTATCCAACAGACAAATGTTCTATAAACAAAAGAACCAAAAGTGACCTCTATCATGACTTTCATCCCACCGACGTTTTTATTGTAGTTGTTCATGTGGACACCTTGAGTGGCATCACCACACGGCCCATAGCTCCGTCTTCAAGCAGATCATACAAACCGCCCCGAGGCAAATCATATCTCATTGAATGGGCTCAAATATATAGGGGAAGGAAGTTGAAGTCCCTTGCATACGACTAATTAAATTTGAATAATCTGACGGGAATCGACAATAAATTTTAGAACAGGATATTGTCTCCATCTCAAACGCTGGGGGCGGAGGTGTAAACGCTGGGGGAGGGGCCGAAGTGCAAACGCTGAAGAAGATGGGGAGGTGTGAACGCTGGGATAGGGGCGGAGATGTGAGAAGAGTACTTCTACACAACCAGAGCGTTTTATTAGTATTTTTGTACCTATTTTGAGAAAAAAAATGGAATCAATAGGGTTCAAAATGTTATAATAATATTTTCGGATTTGACGACTGATATATAAACACAGGGTGTCAACTTATATATGAGAGTTTGCACTGGGAATAGCGAAGATCGAGAATCTAATATCCTACCTCTATTGTTCATTTCATAAATATATTCCATCACGTTCTCTGCCACTACATATCCCAAACCCAAGGCAATCGTCATATAAAGCACCCTTTAATATGTTTTATCAATACAGCGCTTAAACAATCCTGGACAAATGTTATGAGAGATATTTATTAAACTTCAGTAAGGTTTCATATGAACGTCAATATATCCATGATATGCACATGCATATATTTTTCAGGTATTTCAGGTGCCAGCTATTGACATGTATAAACACCAGCAGTTGAGTAGAAAGCGGTGAAGCGGGAGGGAAATGTTATGATTTCGAGAAAGCCGGCCAGCATGGAGCATGGAGTGTATACATATAGGGCAGAACCGATAGTCGTATTCCATCACTGACTATTGGCTCATAGGACAGGAGATAATGCATGTAACAATACAGGCACGGCGGAAGCAATTGGTGATTGGGGGGGCCACTATCACAGCACAAATAGGCGAGGACCCAGGCCCCGGAAGCTCCAGGGGTCTTAGACGGCCGGAGACGCGTTCTAGCGTATTTCCGAGGAATAAAACAAGAAATCTTCACACATGTAATCTCTGTATTTTTTGCCTGTTTTGTTGTTTCTAATTTTTTTTATATTCCCCGTCAAGAAAATTAGAATGTTCGGAAGTAGAAATAAATTAAATGTTAAATATATATCATTTCAATCAAAAGATATCTAAACAACACAGATGTTTTCTACTTGTCATGCTTGTTGTGGAGCCGAACACAGGTCAACTTATGAGTGTGAATGAGCCATCCTCCATGATACAGTTGTGTATACCGGATCTCCATACCAGGTCTTGTAGGCAGATTAGGGCTGTACATGTATTACTGTAACTGCCCGTTTAAAATATCAACCAACGGACGGAGGGTGTTTTTGGGCAGTACGCTACCTTCGTGGAATCTCCGTTTAATTAGATTAAAGCTCAGTTTAAGGAAGCTTCTTGAAATTGGGGCATGCTAGGCACTGACATAAGGCATTCCAAACAGAGAGAGAGAGAGAGAGAGAGAGAATTAAGGTTTAATGTCTCGTTCAGCAATATTTCAGCTATATAGCGACGATCAAACAAAATTCTACATACTCAAGTGAAGTCCCTAACTTAGTGATCTAAAGCATTAAAACAGACACACATCAAAACTTATGTCACAGCCCGATTTCGCTCAAATAACCCAAGATGCAATCCTCCGTCACCCGACTAAAAAGATCTTCCAAAGTATTCGCTCGATAAAAAGCATCTCTTACAATGTTAAAATCTTGCTGCACAGAATTGGAACTCCTAGGAACTCCATGGCATACATTTTGGAACTGGGCAGACAAAGGATGGCTATGCCATAACAAGAGGGGGATGGCATAAGCCATTCCAACTGGAACTCTAATCCATCCAGATCAGAACACCACACTGGACATGGTGTATTCGATTTGCCTAACCGGCATATGCCATTCCAATCAAGGAACTCATGTTCGTATTTCAAGAAGCTCCCTAAGTAGAGAAGAAGCTGAAGGACAAGCTATTTGAAGTCCAAGAGGAAACAACATGAGGGCGTATCTTAAAAAAAAAATCTCGGGTAGACTATAAACATCTGACTCATAAAACATAAACAGTGTACCAACTAATTAATTGAGATCAATGTTTGTACTGTATATATTTATTATTGCTATGGACAAATTAAAAAAAAACAAAAAAAAACAAAACATCTGACTCCAAAGCAGCCAGATGGAGATATTGACTGGCAATATTTCGTTCATGGACATGTTTGTAGTGTAAAAGCACGGATTTGACAGACAAACCATGACTTAATTGAGATGATGAAATGAGCAAGGATGCCCCTCATGCTTATTGAAAAGTAAAATTTGCATTCAATACAGATATAGGTTTTTCGCTTTATCGTTTTCTATTTTATCAGTTTCTGCCTTTTTTCGGGGTTTTTTTGGTTTGTTTTATTTTGTTTTGTTTTGTCTTTTTTTTTTTTTTTTGCTGAAAATATTGGGGGGGCCATGGCCCCCCCGGCCCCCCCTGTTCCGCCGTGCCTGCAATAGATAACCCATCCTGACAGTCACGTGACATTCTTACTGACCCGTAACCATGGCGCAATGCTCTTTCGATAACGACAGAACTGACAAACCTCAATGAATCCAAATGGCTTCTTTTGATCTTTATATGATGTGGGTACTCGACGTGTAATCAGATAATCCTAAACCCGGTACAGATAGAAACAGCGGTTTGAGAGAGTCTATCTAAGCATTACAACACATATAAGGGATGTGGGAAGAGGTGCCTGGATACTGACAGAGTCACATGACTTCACAGTATAATCTTCCGGTTAACCTATTCTAACGATTCGTGATATGTGTTGTATCTCAGGTACGCTTTTATTGTACCTGTTCATGTGGCAACTTGGATGATACGACCACACGGCTCCTAGCACCGGCATAAGCGGTATTAGATATAAATTTAGAGAGCTATGATTGAAATGCTCTGACAACTCGTATATTGGTAATTGTTGAGCTGTTTCACTGTGACAACGCACACACTGGGGATTGGTGAGCTGCGTCGTCGTCAGATGAAAATGACGGCATTTAGCACAAAAGACTAGTCTATAAGGCCCGATGTCGACTAAGCATCACCTTCCCACAAATGCCAACATAAGACCAAAAAGTATGTGACTTGGATGTACGCAAAAACTCGTGTGCGGGGAATGCCCGTCATTGTGTGCCATGGCCTGGTCGTAAAGGTCAACCTCCGTTATTGAGGACAGGGAAGTTGTGGATCAAGTCTGTGAAACGGAACATGCATTGTGAGGAGGTTTATCATCGCTCTGAACAGATTTTGGTTTCTACTTTGACCTTTCGCCATATTTAATGATATCTCCAATGTATTGCTGAATGCGACGTTAAACCTTAATTCTCTCTCCCTCTTCTGTAATTACTGATATCATTGAATCATTTGATGATATCAGCAAATCAATTGCTGATATAAAAAAATAATTTAGTGATATCAGTAAATGATTTGCAGATATCAACAAATAAAGAGTTTTTTACTGATATCATCGAATGATTTGCTGATATCAGCAAAAACATTCTTGATATCATCAAATCCTTCAGTGATACCATCAAATGATTTGATGATATTTCTGAATATTTGATGATATCATTAAATGTTTGCTGATATCAGCAAATATTAAATGACATCAGAAAATCATTCCATGATATCAGAAAATATTAATGATATCAGCAAATCATTTCATGATAGCAGCAAATATTTGATCATATGACCAAATACTGAATAAAAAAAGTAAAACGGCTTGCCATACGGACGCATGAACCATCTATTAACCCTTCCAGGCCTCTGGGAGGGGGGGGGGGGTGCGCAAAAAGCCTCCCTCCCACCAAACTTTTTGCGCTATCTCCGGAACGGCAAGAAATGGAGAGCTGAAACTCCGTCACTTTATAGTTTATCATATTGAGGTCATTTTTGAGCCTATTTGCATAACCCCCGAGCAGAGGATCATGGAAAAATTGAAGACGGCGACCACGTGGGGTATCAGAAAAGGTATGTTTTTTTGTCAATATTTCTGCTTTTCCGGGATGAAAAGTGGGCAATAACTATTTTATTTCACATCACATTAATATTTACTAATTTACCATGTAGCTTTTGTGGAGAAATTGCATAAATATAAATTTCGGAAAAATTCGATAGAAAAATCGATCAAAAAGCCGTTTTTTGAAAATGACGTCACTGTGATGTCATTTTCTGGTAGAGCTTGACCCAAGGGTATAGTGTGGTAAGTTTCAGCCCCCTAGCTCAATACGGTACCCACGGTAGAGAATAACTTCATAGTGATATTTTGTTACACCATACATGGAAGCAAGCTTCCAAGGTGTGATGGAGGGGAGAGCAGTGTGAAACATGGATAGGTAATGTGCTAAAGGGACTCGTAGCGGATCATGAAACTTGACAAAAACCTTTTGGGCAGAAAACCCGGAACCCAAATAGGAGGACATTGAGTTCCGCTTAAGGTATCTTTCTGTACCATTTTGTTCATGATTGACATGCTCGACTTGTCTTGTCCACTACAGCAACATTTTATATTCGAATTAGTAGTTTTTGTTTTGAACAATATTTCGACGTTATCGCAATCAAATCTCACAGAATTGCATTGACAAGATTTCCTCCTTCCACCATTTTCAAATCGAAGTTAGTAGGTGGCACAACCCAATAAAAACAATGTCCTAATTGTGATTTGATTGAAGAGGAATTCCATTTTGTATTACTATGTGTACTTAAGTGCAAAATGTATTCCAAAGTATTATAGGCAGTATCAAAATATCAAAAAATGGTACAGTTAATATCTAATGACACCTTCACAATTATAAAAAAAACTGTCTTCATACATTTCGAAATCAAGAAGGACCATGTACATGTAGCAAGGAAGTATAATTTCCACCTCAGAAACTTCAGTCTTAAAGAAAAACAGTTTTCGGAAGTCTCGATATGATGTACATGATATTGGCTTCGGAAATCCATGTTGATGTCCAGAACATTATGCAGAGGAAACCATGTTAGGCATATAAAGAAATATCATGCCACATACTGGTACAAGACCAGCAGTTAGTCCACACGTATTTATATTATGCCATTAATTAGCAAAACTAAACGTCTATTTTGTAGATTGAGTTGGTGACCTACCGTTACTGACCTACATAATTGACCTCAGCGCATCAATTCTGAACTGTTGCGAGTCATGAATGTTATGGAGATTAACTTCTCTTTGAAATATGACGGAATAATTTCACCGAGTACTTGAGGGAAAACATCATCTTTTGTTATATACTTTCCCTTGCAGGACACAGACTAAGACATCTACACATCTACATAATTTCTTGCTTTACATCAAATTCGGTGACATTGACCCACATAATGGACGGTACTTAACCCAACCAGGCCTGGGGGGGGGGGGGCCAAAATGCCCTACCCTGTCAAACTTTCTGCGCTATCTCCGAAACGACAAAAAATTAAGAGCTGAAAAATCCGTGACTTTATAGTATATCATATTGGAGTCATTTTGAGCCTATTTGCATACACCCCAAGAAGTGGACCATGGGTAAATTCAAGATGGCGGCCATACGGGGTACCAGAAAAGTGATGTTTTCGTCATATTTCTTCAAAATTTCTGGTTCTTCGCGATGAAAAGTGAACAAAAACTATTTTATTTCACATCACATTAATATTTACTAATTTATCATGGAGTTTTTGTGGAGAAATTGCATAAATAAAAAATTTGAAAAATCTGAGCAAAAAATCGACCCCAAAATGCCGTATTTGAAGATGCCATCACTGTGACGTCATCAAAACGGCCATCTTGGATGTTTTTACATTTTGTGGTAGAGCTTGACCCAAAGGTATAGGGTGGCAAGTTTCAGTCCCCTGGCTCAAGGGGTAAAAAAATCATTCAGGGGGCTTTTCGCTCCCCTTCCCCTCCCCCGCCAGGCCTGGACAGGTCCCAAAAAGGCCAGGCCAGATAGGGTTGAGAGCTGACAATATGGAATACTTACCCTTATTTCTATTCCAAAATCACGGTACTGACCTAAATAACAGACGGGCTTTGACCAATCAACATAAATCTTATATCAGGTGAAAGCCCATACACATACATACCTTCATAATGATACCTTAATGTAACATAAAAACACAGTAGTAGTGGAACTATGCCCTTATATGTTACACATAATCCCTAATTGTCCGGGTTTTGACGAGTTCCCTGATCCGCTAATTGCCTCTAGTTCATTACCTACCCATGTATCAGATTGCTATCCCCTCCCCCCCACCACACACCCTGGAAGGATGGGTCTATGTGTGGTTTAACAAAAAATCACAATGAACATTATCTATAGAGTTTGAGGTTCATCCTAAAATAAGCCTTTTTCTGTTTGGTATGATGGACTACGGCTGGCTCGCGTGATAAATCCCCACACAACAAGCACAGAGACCGGTAACATATACATAGCTGGCAAACGATTATAGGAGAAATGGAAGAACTAAGCGCATACAATTACAACACATATAAGGGAGACTCAGTGGAGATTCTTGAGAATCGTTCCATGCCAGCTTGTGTAATACAGTACCGCTCTCATTAAATGTCACTCTACCGTGGTAGTTAAGGTGTTGCTACTGAGCCTCTACCGCATCGCTGCTGCGCTGCTGCTGCGTTGGTACCGCATTGTCACCGCATTGCCACCGCAGTTCCTGTTTCTTGCTTACCGTTTTAAATTGACTACTCGACGTGAAAGACGAGACAGCGTATTTCTGTGGAAAACGGGCCGAATATGAGAATTTTTTTCTACTTTTTGGGGCGTTTTCAGGAAAATAGAAGCAATTGTAAAGGGATGTGCAATGATATTTTTTTTCTCACAAAAATGGCAATAGCCTTTTAGTAATGGTACAATCATTCTCTTTGAGGGATATACCGATATAACAGGCTTGCGTTAAAGATTATTTGACTATTGGTGACCGGCGGGGGGCCCCATTTTTTATTTCCGGCTGAACTGGACAACCCTAGAGTACAGATTATCGGTAAATACTGTACAATTCCTGAATAATTGTCAAGGAAATCTTCAACTCGGTGTGATAGTCATCTTTCGGGGAAAATCCTGTGTGATATCCCTGTTTAGATGCTTTCTCGTCTCCGAAATCAGTGGTACGCAAAAAAAGATCTTGAGTGAAATCCGTATCTGGACTATTTGCATGCATGTTCTCTCTTAATCTTTATATTAGACAGAAACATTCATGGTCCAAGAAATAATACACGCGTACCGCGGTAATTATGCAAGAATGGTTGCGCATTAGTTACTGTGCTCCTACCGCTTTGCTACTGCATTGATGCTGCGCGACCACCGCGTTGCTACCGCGTCGGTACTGCGCTGGTACTGGGCCTCTACCGCACTGCTACTGGGCCCCTACCGCACTAGACTGGACTTTTAATGAGAGCGGTACTGTACAATACAGTGTCTACATATGAATCCATTGTATTAAATCAAGAAAGTCAATTTTGTTATTAAGCATGTCCGCGGTGATTTTTAGCTTTTGTCGGTCATTTTGCATGTTTTTGTTTTCTATTAGATTATCCCCCTTTTCAGGTTAAGTGTTAGGGATTTTCTTTAAAAGTCTTCCAGACGAGAATTTTTCACAACCACATCCATCTAATTTTATAAATATTGATAGACATTGTCATTATCTGCAAGCAGTTAGAATATAAGAAAAAGTTAAATACCGTTTATATGAATTTTTCATCAATATGCTTCAAAACTAAGACTATTCCTTATATTTTCTGGGTTATCAAATGGAGCATGGGTCAGTTCACGTAACGTCGCCTACAGCTAAAAATGCACACCAACCTATATTGTTTTCTTTGTGTTTCCTCATATATCCACAATTATGAATGCAACAACAGACATTCCTAAAAAAGTTAATTACTTTTATTTGGCAGCAGCGGACATCATTAAGTCATAGCCACGCTCCCAGCTCTTTGCTTCTCTCATCCTGTTTATTTAATATCCAAATATTGAGTTCACCGGGCCTCGCTATTTACAACACATATAAGGGAAGTGGGAAGAGGTGCCGACATACTGACTGCGTCACATGACTTCACAGAATAATCTTCTGGTTAACCTATTCTAAAGCAAATACCAAGAATCTAACGATTCGTGATATGTGTTGTATCTCAGGTACGCTTTAATTGTACCTGTTCATGTGGCAACTTGGATGATATGACCATACGGCCCCTAGCACCGGCATAAGCGGTATTAGATACAAATCTAGAGAGCTATGATGGAAATTCTCTGACAACTCGTATACTGGTAATTGGTGAGCTGTTTCGCTGTGACAATTCGTACATTGGAGATTGGTGAGCTGTATCATCATCAGATGTAAATGACGGCATTTAACACAAAAGACTAGTCTGTAATGCCCGATGTCGACCCAGCATCAACTTCCCACAAGTGCCAACATATATCAAAACCAAAAGGTCTGTACAGGGGGCGGGCCTCGGGGACGAAACGTCGACCAGCAGAATCTCGCCATATACAGGAAAAAATTACAACACATATAAGGGAAGTGGGAAGAGGTGCCGACATACTGACTGCGTCACATGACTTCACAGAATAGTCTTCTGGTTAACCTATTCTAAAGCAAATACCAAGAATCTAACGATTCGTGATATGTGTTGTATCTCAGGTACGCTTTTATTGTACCTGTTCATGTGGTAACTTGGATGATATGACCACACGGCCCCTAGCACCGGCATAAGCGGTATTAGATACAAATCTAGAGAGCTATGATGGAAATGCTCTGACAACTCGTATACTGGTAATTGGTGAGCTGTTTCGCTGTGACAACTCGTACATTGGAGATTGGTGAGCTGTATCATCGTCAGATGTAAATGACGGCATTTAACACAGAAGACTAGTCTGTAATGCCCGATGTCGACCCAGCATCAACTTCCCACAAGTGCCAACATATATCAAAGACCAAAAGGTCTGTACAGGGGGCGGGCCTCGGGGACGAAACGTCCACCAGCAGAATCTCGCCATATACAGGAAAAAAATTACAACACATATAAGGGAAGTGGGAAGAGGTGCCGACATACTGACTGCGTCACATGACTTCACAGAATAGTCTTCTGGTTAACCTATTCTAAAGAACATACCAAGAATCTAACGATTCCTGATATGTGTTGTATATGAGGTACGCTTTTATTGTACCTGTTCATGTGGAAACTTGGATGATATGACCACACGGCCCCTAGCACCGGCATAAGCGGTATTAGATACAAATCTAGAGAGCTATGATGGAAATGCTCTGACAACTCGTATACTGGTAATTGGTGAGCTGTTTCGCTGTGACAACTCGTACATTGGAGATTGGTGAGCTGTATCGTCGTCAGATGTAAATGACGGCATTTAACACAAAAGACTAGTCTGTGAGGCCCGATGTCGACCCAGCATCAACTTCCCACAAATGCCAACATATATCAAAGACCAAAAAGGTCTGTACAGGGGGCGGGCCTCGGGGACGAAACGTCCACCAGCAGAATCTCGCCATATACAGGAAAAATTACAACACATATAAGGGAAGTGGGAAGAGGTGCCGACATACTGACTGCGTCACATGACTTCACAGAATAGTCTTCTGGTTAACCTATTCTAAAGCACATACCAAGAATCTAACGATTCGTGATATGTGTTGTATCTCAGGTACGCTTTTATTGTACCTGTTCATGTGGCAACTTGGATGATATGACCACACGGCCCCTAGCACCGGCATAAGCGGTATTAGATACAAATATAGAGAGCTATGATGGAAATGCTCTGACAACTCATATACTGGTAATTGGTGAGCTGTTTCGCTGTGACAACTCGTACATTGGAGATTGGTGAGCTGTATCATCGTCAGATGTAAATGACGGCATTTAACACAAAAGACTAGTCTGTAATGCCCGATGTCGACCCAGCATCAACTTCCCACAAGTGCCAACATATATCAAAGACCAAAAGGTATGTACAGGGGGCGGGTCTCGGGGACGAAACGTCCACCAGCAGAATCTCGCCATATACAGAAAAAAATTACAACACATATAAGGGAAGTGGGAAGAGGTGCCGACATACTGACTGCGTCACATGACTTCACAGAATAGTCTTCTGGTTAACCGATTTCCTGCAATCCATTAGTCGGTGCGTTTTTCAGCTTTTTATTGGTTTACTATAACTTATTTTGGTCGTCTTCCCTTACCTCATGGATTTTGCACGCATACTTTTTACTTTTATTATTTCTCTATACAACTTTCGATCTTGGCATGAATTTTGTATTTTGTTCAGATTCCATCTTACAGTGTTATACGATACACACTGCGTGAAATGGTCGAGTTTCCAATTTCGAAAACCCACCGAAAACCTATTGGAAACTGCAGGTTTCCGGCGGGTTCCGAAGATAGAAACTTGATTATTCCACGCAGTGATATTTTTTCATAACCATTGATTTTGCCTACGTCATAGTCTTTTTTCTTTGCATAACAGTACCAATAAATGTTGGGCGTGGATATTCTCCACTTAATTATTTCACATCGCAAATATGTCACGGTACAATGAATTGTTCATATTGCATTTTGATATCTAAGAGGTTACTACTAAAATATCTTGCTTGGATTGATGATATAATAATATATTGATATTTGATATCGCAGAGTGTGATCCTTTATTTTGGTCAACTGTTGTCTACTTAATGGAGATTAAATTATTAATAACATATTGGGGAGGAAATTGTCATTATTATGACACATTGGAAATTGAATTTTTGAAATGACAACTTGAAGATTGAATTGTTGATATGACGTCTTGGAGTCTTGGTGTCATATTTTCCTCCGTTTTACTGATGACACAACTTGGGGAAAATTGACCACGTCTGGTGACTAAAAAGCAACCATATGACTCTACTGGAAAGTATTTGTCGACATTCAGACCCGTGAATACGTTGGATTCTCGGACGTAGCCTTAGTATCCCAGCCGTGCTTTTATTGCAGATGTTTGCTTGGAGACTACGAAATATCCACACGGCTCCTGGCACCGGCTTAAGCGGAATTAAATACACTAGCTCGGGAGCTGTGATGACATATCAGCTCAAACAACTCATCTGGTGTTAATGGATGAGCATCATGGACGTCTGATGGAGTAAACGACTTAACATGGGGTAACCTGATAAATGCAAGAAACCTAGAAAAACTAAACTGTAATGCCAACCACTCCACCATTGACCTCGAGATTCCACATTATTCAGTTTTAACTGTATTTCCTCTACTATTATACTATATTCCCATTGTTAATATTGGGAATACAATCGTCTAGTCCGTCATTCAATATTCAGCCGTCGTTCATTAACGAATTTCCGCATCCATAATCTAAAGACCTAATTCATGTAAGGGCACTGACAAAAAAACATAGTATACTTAAACATAGGCTAGTTTCCTGCAAGAGAGAAGCGGTCAACAGTTTTCAATGGCCCATCATGATGTACCAAAACTATCAAATCCGTACCTGGCTGGCGGTACATGTATGTATGTAATGTAATATCTGTACAATTGTTGTTATTAATAAAGGACATAAGCTACTTTGATAGCAATCATAAATACTATCCCGATGAGCACACTGGAGATCAATCATTGGAACTCTCGGGGTTTTGCCAAAATAATTGGAACTCTCGGGTCCGCAACGCTATTCATCGGGTCAAAATGGCGCATTCGGAGCGAAAATTGCTGCCCAGCGATAAATCTTGGCTCGAGCTGGAAGAGCCATTAGTGTACGTACCTCAAAGTACCCACTAGTTGGTGATCCGTATAGTTAGGAATCTTTTGGGGTGATGTAAATGGTGCGTTGGCGTCTGGGGTTTACTGGCGAAGCTCCACAAATCCGCTAGCCACACACGCCTTCGTTCTTTTGGTGCTAGGTCGAGTGCAAACGGGCTTTAAATTACAGTCCCGGTGTGAAGATGACCGTTGTCCTGGTTAGTGGTTGTCCGTCGGACAGCTATTACTTGGACAGGTTGTCACAACATATACTGCTGTGAGTTGTCCAGGGACAACTGATACTATCATAGGTTGTCCATGGACAACTACACCCGGGGATATGTTGTCCGACGATAAAAGTGGTTGTCCAGGTTTTATCGCGATTATAACTAAGTCGTATTAAGGGTTGCCCGTCACCTAGGAATAGTTGTCCATTATCAGGCCTCAGCATGTAAAGTGGCCCAATAAGGCAATGACAGTATGCGTAGCCGATAAATGAATTGTTTTAACCCTACCAGGTCTGGGTGATTTGGAGGTTGTCCCCGCCTGAGGATGGAGGGTGGGTGAATTTCAACGCCCCATCTATTTTCGTCATATCTTGGGTAGAGAGCTGAAACTTTGCATACTATATATTTGAGTCAAACTCTATGATGAAATGCTGAACAGTTCAAGATGGTCATCATCATGACGTCAAAGTGACGTCATCTTTTCGGACGCCATTTTTCGCTTCTTTTTTTTGGAATGATTTTCTAAATTTTCGATATGTTACATCAAAAACTAACTAAAATGATAGAGAATAATTAGTTTTGGCAAAATAAATTACTTTTATGCTCTTTTAGGCATGAAAAATACGAAAAAAAATGAACGGAAATGACCGAAAGCACAATTTTATGGGGATATTTCGTGACCGTCATTTTCCCATGATCTTTGCACATACTATCATGCAAATAGTCTCAAAATAACATTCGCGGCAAAGTCAGAAAGTTTCAGCTCACTTTTTCCCTTCGTACTCACCCGTATAAATAGTTTTCATACCTCTTAGGCTTAGGAGCTGAAAGCGCATACACTATATATGAAACCGTCTCTTTGATTACGTCACATTGACGTAATCAAATTCACATTCAAATTCACAAATTCGCATCTGAATTTTTGGGCCGAATTTTTCAATGAGATTTTTCCAATTTTGAGTTCATGCAATTTTCCCGCAAGAATTCTTGTGTGGCGATGCCATGAAGAAAAAGGCAATAATTTATAAGAAATACAGCTAAAACGAAATGTCAAACCTTATATGGTGGCCAACAGACCCATGATTGTCTCACATGAGTGTCAGTATGCCTCCCACACCGGCCTGTTGGGGTTAACCCTGCCAGGCCGGGGTGGGTGGGGGAGGGGGGGGGAGAGCATCGGGGCTTTCGTACCAAACTTTCTATCCTCTATCCGGAACGATAAATACTTGAGAGCTGACACTCTGTAACTTTGTAGCTTATCATATTGGGGTCTTTTTGAGCCTATGTGCAGAGAATAATGGTTAAATTCAAAATGGAAGCCATGTGGGTATCAGAAAAGTGATGTTTTCGTCAGTTTTTTTCAAAACTTTTGCTTCTCTGCAAGGAAAAGTGGACTAAAACTATTTGATTGACTAATTTACAATGCAGTGTTTGCGAAGAAATGAAACGCAAAAATGCCCTTTTTAATAATGACGTCACTGTGACGTCATCACACAGGTTTCAGCCCCTAGCTCAAGGGGTACGAAAAATATTTATAATGAAAATTGGCTAAAATATATTTAAAAGTACTTCCAGTGAAGATGACTTCACTGTGGCGCCATTGTTAATTTTATTACATTTATCTTATCAAGTTTCACCTCCTAACGGAAATGGTTGAACATATCGGTATTCAGGGTAATGGGGAGTAACGGAGAGGAGAGAAAAGTGGGGGACAGTATACTACACAAGTCATCGTTTATGATTTCGTTCTTAAAAGCTAAATATTTCTTGCAGAAATTGTCGTTTCGCACAGGCTAAGATGATATGATATAAGGTCGGGGGAAGACGGCCTTCCTATCCCGTCAGAGATTGTCGCCAACTGCTCAAGTGTCTTGGTCATTACGGTTAAGTAGCAGCTCCAATGTTTCAATATGTAAAATCTATCCGAGAGCAAGTAGATTCGGAATCACCATCCTCGGATTAACCTGAAAGAACCACCTTGCAATACAAAATACCGCAACATCTGTACCTACACAGTAAATACAAGACGTTTTTATTTCGACGCTTCAAAAACACTTCCCAGACACACTTAATAAACATGTCAAGGCGTTTTTCTGTAAAACAGTCACGTTTTTTGAAAACGGAAACACTTATATGACAAACACCAACCGTTTCCACTAAAACGCCTGTGTTTATAATTTCTTTCGAGAATCGACACAGCTGAAAAACACTTGCGTTGATAAGTTTTACACTGGTGTTTTTATTTAAAAACATCACCGTGATTAACAAAAACGCACAACGCGATTATCTCCAGACACACTTATTAGATACGTCATCTGTTTTTAATAAACGCTACTGTTTTATGGTAAACTGCACATGTCAACAGCTTACGATTGTTTACGATTTGGTATGAAGACACCAGGGTTTATTCTTTTGATGCTACCGTTTATGTTAAAAACGTACAGGTTTATTAATTTTATGTTGGCGTTTATTTGCAAGTCGCTACTGTTTTAGGTAGGAAAACATAGGTATTTATATGTTTAATGTCAGTGTTTTAATTCAAAACTGTTGCCGACTTTGTCAAAAACGTGCAACAGCATCAAAATTTTATACTATTTACGACTGAAACAAAGATTTGCATCATGTACTACGTCTGATTTTGTTTGGTACAACACATTTGTAAAAAAAATATTGATGGGAACTTATAATAGACATACATGCAAGTCAATCAGAATACCAACAACATAATCAGAATACCAACACAATCAGATGTAGTACATGAAGCTAATACTTTGTGTTTCAAACATAAATGCTATATAATTTGACACTCTAAAAAACGTCCAGTGAACAGAGAACTCTACTGTTTCATTCTGACTTCAGTGAAATCTCAATTGAGTGACTTTTCCCTCAAATTGAGTTAGCCAAGTCCTGTTACCTATAGACTGGCTCTGCTTGGACATCTTTCTCATGTCAAGGCGACAAAGGCTTCGGTTTCGCCAAACAGACAGTGCAGGGGCAGATACAGCTTTTTAATTTGGGCGCCCTTTTAGTTTCGCCGAGCGCAGTGAGGCGAAAAAACTTTGGCGGGGGGTCTGGGGCCGTTAGCCGCTAGACGTTCTCAGATGCTCTAAAACGCATCAGACGCATTTCCAGACAATAAATTTCCATATGAGATTGTCAATTTTTATAGAAAAATTGTCAAAAATGTTATATTACATGTACATCCCAATTTTTATAAGAAAAAAATGTTATATTATCATTTTCATGAGAAAATAAGTTATTTTTTTGCAGATTTAGACTTTTGAGAAGATATTCTATGAATTCCGTGAGATTTCTAAACTTTTCTGTAAGACCGGGAGGTTAGTTCATATTTCTTGATAATCACGGAAATTCCGTGAGACTGAAAACTGAAAACCTGGCGATCTGCGCACTGGTGACATAAACCAAGGGGAGACAACTCCCAAAAGAACATGACTCAGGAACATGAAATTACCAGGATCGGTCCGTAGACGTTTCTGAATAAAACGGCCTATTCCCCCGCCCGTCGTCTTCACAAGCTCAGCAGTTCTCTTCTGACTGTGGGCACAGCTGGCGCTTTTCGGATTATGAGAACTCCCGGTTGTCGGTGGCCGACCACGAGGCATTTTCATCTGCTTTCTTCGCGGGAAGTAGGAGTCTGCTCGAATCAACCTCGCCATCAGGGGTCGCTGCGCACCTTGTTCCAAGCCGCCCGCAAGACGATAACTTCCGGCTAGCGTTCAGCGTAGTTAAAATTATCATTTCCCTATGAAGTTATCAAGTGAAGTTCCTATGAATGGGGTTGGTAAATATAACATGGCGGCTCGCGTTGGTAATTTACGTCTTGATTTCGCCGCTTCATTTTTGTAGTCAAGTGACAAACGCAAACGTGAGTAAACCATCTCGAAATTAAATACAAAACGTAAATTTGCTGCATAATAAACTAAAATACCTGATTTTTTTCGTCGTAATTTGGGCGTTTTTCGACCTTGTTTATTTTGGGCGCCGTATAACGGTATAAAATAAGGCCTGTATCTGCCGTCAGACA
Source organism: Hanleya hanleyi (assembly GCA_036873755.1). NCBI lineage: Eukaryota > Metazoa > Mollusca > Polyplacophora > Lepidopleurida > Hanleyidae > Hanleya > Hanleya hanleyi. Next base: position 124,217 of record JAVTVY010031334.1, read on the forward strand.
TGAGTGTTCTAAGAAGAGCCACTCCAGGGGCCACTTTCATGAAAGGTCGTACACCAATTTGTATCGTAAGTTTACGATACGCTCATTATAATAATAATAATAATAATGATAATAATAATAAAATTTAAGATAAAAAAATTGTTGTATGATCTTCGTGAAATTGGCCCCAGCTTTCCAATGCATATCACAGTAAATTATTGCATCATACTACTTAATTCATAAATCAAATGAATTCATGAATCAAATAACTCTTTAATGCAATATCCATCAACTTTGACTTTCCCAGCATTACTAGCTCAACATTGTTATCAATGCAACATAATGTTCACACACAACACCATGACGTATGTACATTTGATACTTAAGTTGCATGACATATTTAATTTCTTTCCAATATTTCAGGTACAGACTATATTCTAAGAGCCAGATTTTCACCTCAAAATGTTGTATCAAATGCCTGAAATGAATAGATTAATAAATCAAATGAATTCATGATTCAAATACCTGCTTAATGAAATGTCCATCAACTTTGACTTTTCTAGCATTACTGGTAAAAGGTATTAAACACTAGGAGACCTGTACATTTGATACTTGCAGGAAATTTTCAATTTCTTTTCATTATTTCAGGTACAGACTGTATTCTAAGATGAGTCAGATTTCCAATGCAAATCAACATAATATTGTATCAAACGACTTAATTCATAAATCAAATGAATTCATAAATGAAATAACTGCTTAATTATGTATCCATCAACTTTGAGTTTCTAGCATTTGTTATCAATGCAGACATAATGTTCACACACAACACTATGAGACCTGTACATTTAATCTTTGCATGGCATTTTCAATTTCTTTCCAATATTTCAGGTACTTTGCAGACTTCTGGTCTGTGTAGGGATCACCAAGATCAAGTTCCTGGCATAGTGCCAGGAGCTGCGAATAGATACGAGGATAGCTGAGATCCATTGCGTAATACACTAGCACACAGTGAAGGACTGCCTCTTTCACGAGATCAGTTTCGCAATATATGATCCCTTTATCTGCTGTTATTACAATTTCCTGCACTTTCATTTCATTGGTCATAAACATGACTAAACGGGGTGGGTCGAGTTGTTTTCCACCTACTGCATTCACATTGTCCACCTCAGCAATCCCCTGAAACAATGTGAAGGAAAAAGAACAAATTAATCCAAAGACAGCTGTATAATTATGACATATTTATATTATCACAAATCAATTTCATTTTCCTGGGATCAAATGTATATACAACATCACATTTATATAACTCTGGGAAATATTCTGCCTCTGCCCAAGAAGGTCATGAAAGGTGTATAAAGCTTGACGGCATTACTACAAACCAATGAGAAGAATAAACAAAATATTAATTTGTTCAAAATGGTTATTCCGTTGTCCACTTTCTCCTTAAGGCAAAAACAAAGAACAAGATCAAGTGACCTGATATTCGAAGTGACCAATTTGTCATCTTAATTGTAAATGAGTCATAAAAAAATGTTCCTGTTAAAGTGTTCATAAAAAATACAGACTGCTCCCTGAAACTGACATCAAGTGAGATTAGTGAGATGAAATTAACGGGAAGATTCAATGATTCTGACCAGGGTACGAAATTCGGAATTTTTTTCACTTGTCTTGCAGACCAGTAAATTTGATCATCTAGTCTATCTCTACAATTTACTGGTCAGCTAATCTGGTTCATAAATGTAATGAAAATATTCTACTGGTCCACAGGTGAATCGAAATGTTCACTGGTTCGCCCAAATTTTTCTAGTCTCGGACTAGCGGACCAGTGGGAACTACAAACCCTGCTGAATATATAAAATATATAACTTCCATGTCACTTTTCACTAAATATTGATAAAATTCCTTTCTAGATTCGAAAGAGTTCTCTTATTTTACAACACTCAAGACTACTTTCTGGCATTTTTGTCCTGTCATTTGAATAACCAGTAAAATCACTGTACGGTTTAATTCGAGAGAATTTAAGACCTCGATTGGGTCAATTTTTGATTTAACATGGAACTCGTTTATTCCTATTGATAGACTAAACTCAGCGACAGATGATCCCATTTCCTGCCTACAAGAGATAATCCTCAAAGGATCATTTGCACATTGTTTACGAAATACGGGCTTATCTTCAAAACGAAAATTTGAACTATAAAAACCATGCTGGTATAGCCTCTGAGCGACAGGAAATGCAGTTGTCAGAAGATATTATTAGATGTTCAATAAGATGAATGAGATAAAAAAAATGCTTTACCTTCTTGATGGTAAGTATTGGTTGTGTCTTCTTTCCCTTCCCTTTGTCAAAGGCTGTGGATTTCTCCAGAAAATCTAGTATGGTGGCATCACTGGCTCCATCCTTCAAACAACAAAAGCACAGGGAACAACGGAAGTGATTCGTGGCTGCCATACTACCGACTCCGACATTAGCGTCTTGAAAATCTGTCGATTTCGAAGGCCAAAACAAAAGGCAAATAAATAGTGACATGATGAAAACTTGCGACAAACGAGAATGACAGACCGTTTGGATTTATAGATTCATCTACAATGTATAGCATAGATAATTTTGAACTGCTCAGCCATGTATGCATTAAACGTTATGCCTATATTGTTACCGGTGTTGTTGTTGTTGTTGTTTAAGTTACGTTGTTGTTGCTACCGCCAACGAAACAAAACCGAACATTATATTTCGGATTACCTCTATGAAAATGAATGTAATTAGCGTTCTGAATCTGCGAAAATGTATCAGACAGAAGTTACTAATGAAATAGGGCAGTTCAGAAAATGATCTTACCAGAATTCTTGAATAGCGGTGCCACTCTCTCTCCACCAAATGCCGACAGCGACGAAAAAAGTCCAGCAGACGATATGTGCCTGGACCCCGTGGAATAGAAATGAGCCTACGTCATACCTAACACCATGCCGTGATAAACGCTGTATTGTGCTGAATGTATTACCTTACTATTTAATAAATGCACGCGCTTACACATAAAACATTAACATTTAATAAACGCGTACGGCGCCAATCATTGACCTTTATTTGTGCTTAATTGCATGCCTGAATAAACGCGTCCGTTTTATGGAACTTCTGATAGATCACGTGATTAACAAACCATCGTAGTAGGTCTATTATCATTGGTCTGTTCAATTTTAAATCTTTCAGGGTATCGTTATAGTTTTAACTTAATGTCATTGTAAAACACTAAGGTTTTTGTGGCATACGTTACCGACAAACGACATCGGAATTAACGCTGGCCGTGAAATTTAAACATCTGAAGATGACACATGTGTTTTTGTGAACTTGTAGACGATTTTCATGTCACGTGATTGACGGCAGTGTTTTAAGCGACTACTTTCTTCTCCAATTTTAAAACATGTCTTATCGAAGGTGTCGAGGGAAAACGCGCGCGTTTTTATACAAAATGTTACCTACTAACGACGCATCAGTAAAAACACACGGGTTGAAATATAAACGCGTCAAACGTCACGAGTGTTATGGTCATGCAAGACGCTAATGTTTTACTGCGACGTTGTTGTGCACATTATGATCATATCAACAGACAAAAACGCCCCGTGAAAACGTTCTTGTTTTAAGAAATAAAATACTTGCGATTATCAGTTATATGTTGAGGTTTTTCTTTAGATGTGGGTGTTTTTCATTTAAAACATAAACATTTTTTATTAGTATGCATACGCTTATTTAAAAAACGCATGTATTTTAGAATAAACGTGTCAAGCGTCTTTCTTTTTACTGTGAATATACAGTGTCTATTTCAAAATTAGAATTGTGTTAGTTTGCCTCCACCTTATTATATAGGCCTACGTGGATTAACATGAGAGCGAAATATGTTGTTGTATATAAAAATTAACATCATTTCAACAAAAACACTGTTGACTGTGATCGGAAGAAATTAAAATATATGTAACAAAAATATAGCATCAAATATATAATGTCCACCTGGCGTCATTAATCCACAAATGATCCGTCAAAAAGTTAGCATGGAAAATATGATAATTTACCGCAATAAAAAAAATGTGTCGCGGATGGGATTTGAACCCACAACTTACTATAGTCTGTCCATTTTAATTAGTCGTCTACTTTGGAGCTTGTGAAAAATCAGTAGATGTCTTTTCATAAATTTTCTTTTTTGCCGCATGTAGAACAAACTGGATTCTACAAAATGACTACCATTCCTCCTTGATATCGATAATATATGACGCTTGAAATAACTTTGTGATTCTCTCCATATAAAACTGCAGTACAGTTGTTTCATGTACCGGGCCTCAATTGCATAGACAGACGTCATAATGTATTCATGTTTACTAGCACGAAGGTCAACACTGCCGTGTACGGTCATAGAGGTGTGTGCGTTTTATCATTCAGCAATTTCACTGGGAATGGTATATAAGCGACACTTCAACGGACCGCCTGTTATTACTTAATACGGAATCAATGACCTTTGTGCCAGTGAGTATGAATACATTATGATGCCTCTCTATGTAATTGAGGCCCGCTACATGAAACGAATGTACTGAAGTTTTGTATGGGGATAATTACAAAGTTATTTCAAGCGTGATATATTATCGATATCAAGAAGTAATGGTATTCATTTTGTAGAGTTCGGTTTGTTCTACACCTTGCAAAAAAGAAAATTTATGCTCATCCATATTACCGCGCCTCTTTCACCTACACCACTTGGGACAGCTGCCGAGGCACTGAAAATTTGTCACCCTTATACCGTGACCTAGATTGTTTGATTATACGATGGACAACACGTCATGGGGGACAACTAATATTGCCACTGTTGTAATAAGACAGGTTGTCCCCCATGAATAGTTGTCCGAGTGCAAATATAATATATAATGCATTACAACTTGTACAAGAGTAATATGTAGCGAGTGGACAACTGGTACCTGAAACTGGGTGTCCCCGAAGGGGGACACCCAGTTTCAGTCAGGACAGCCACTGCCAGGTACAGGTTGTCCTTCGGACAAACAGTACTACGGGACAACCAGTATTGCTACACCTGCTTTATCTTCACTATGCCCTATCAACAAACTTATCAACAAACTTATAGCCCGCTTTCGCTTGCGAACGAATTATCAACTGTCGAACGTTGTTTCGCCCTCATTTGGTTCTCGTTCAACTCTATCATTCGGTAAACGGATCTAACGGGTGGGAATCGTCGTACTCTCGGGTGATCATGCCACAATATCTTTATATTAGCCGTTTTCCTGCTACCGACCACGCCGTATATACCCTATAGATATACGTTTAAGATGCAAATTTTATGAGGCTTGAGGGTATGTTAAATCTTAATTATTCGTAAACCAAAGGTAATGTGCTGATAATTGAAGTTCAAAATAAAAATTGTGTGCATCTTTGCATGACTGTCAACAACTTGATTCTCAATTAGCAGACAGCTCTTTTGCTAACTTTCCTGATTTTTTACCTCGATGTCCTGATGGAACTATTGAGAACTGTTGACCACTTCCGTCTGCGCTAAACCATTTTGTTTTGTATTCAGATTTCATGTTCGAAATCTGCAGTAGTTTTTAACGAAAAACCAGCTTAATATTGTTTCTTCTTCATAGCTTTGTATATTTCATGGCTATAAGTTTCTGGGCTATAAATCGTGGTGTAATCGATCAATTTAGTATGAAAATTTCTGGCTACAATACTTCAACAGTAAACGAACATTTGTCTTCTGGATTTTGGCTATTGAATATGGCTTTTGAATCACTTCAAGAATAATACCATTTACTGATTTTAGGCTTGAACAAACAAAGCGTCCTCGAAAAAGGCGCGCACCGAGCTTGATGATTACCCAAAGCGCCATAGGATCAGCTCACCTGTGCTCGACAATTTATCTTTAGATACTTTACATACTTTATTTGCACTATTACACCCGAAGGCTAAATTCACCACATATAGAAAACAAACTTAAACATATAAGGACCTACACATAAAGAAACATATACAGGAAGGACGGAACATGAGGCGGGAAGATTTCAGCAAAAAAATGAAAGAAGACTATAGTATTTAGTTTTATGGTTTTGGGAGAGAATGACGAAGTGGGTAATCCTTTTTTGCAGAAATATGCGAATGACGCCCTTTACCCTTCCCAAACTGTACGGATAGAAAGTACTGTACTGCCGAGGGCAGACAAGGAAATGGAATCGAAAACACAACGCTTTTGTATCTCGATCGCTATATAACACAACACCAACTGAATATATACAAAAGTCTGAATTCAGACCACTGAGTTTGCAAGATAAGCGCTATATATTGTCTGCTTTGTCTTAGACTTGTGCCGTCACAGGTGGCTCAAGCTGGGGGGGGGGGAATTTCGTATGAAAAATCTCTGCTTTGAATTTTTTTTCTTCAAAAATGGGACAAAGAAATAGCCAAACTATCTTCGCTATAATCGAAAACAACATATTTACTACAAATTCCAATAGTTTTCTCAACCTTTTCAGATAAGTTTGTGTGTCATGTTAAGCCCACACGACCCAACGAGTATTGATTACAGTAGCCTAATTTGCCACTCAGCATTACTTCGTCCATATAATATGCTCATATCCTGGGGCACTGTGATTCTCATTTAGTATATAAAACTTTTTTTCATAGATTTATTCCATGCTAAACACCGTAGAGGTAACAATTTTGATGTCAGACATATTTGAAATTGTTGAGGGAAAATTGTCGTTCATGTATTGACGAGGACATACTTTTGTGGACGACCGCAGAATATTGAATGTAGGATTTAACGCCTATAATTATAGGAAAACTGTCCACTGACTGGTTTCAATAATCTGTTAAACGGATTCTCTGATGCATTCAATATGATAAAGCAAAATCAAGCTGAATTTAGAAAGGATCATTCCACAACAAATCATTTACTTCTTTTCAAATACATTTTCGATATATTCAATAGGGCAGAGCAACAACTGTACTTCGATTTCGATTACGCCAGGCCTGGACCAAGATAAGCTTTACCCCCCGAATATTGGTCGTGTCAGTGGTTAGTTGCTGTCCGAAAACGCTTGCTTTCGGTTCTCGGCTGGTTTCATTAGCCTACAGAGACAAAATAATGCTAGTTTCACTTCGAAACAAATGATTTTGCACAAATCCACCACACTCAAAGCTGCTCTCACTCAAAACCTCAAGATCCATGGCCTGGGAAATACTCAGACAGTACGTCACGATGATGTACTTTAGTCTAACTCACAACAATTATTTTCTGTTCCTGATATTTCATTTTTTTGCACACAAAGCCTTAGCTCATGGAAGACAAATCCTGTCTAAACTGATCCTTTGTTACCTTTCTTATTTTCACTGTTTGTGAATGATCTTACAGATTTGTAATTTATTAAAGGTTGCAATATATTTGGGATTAAAGAGGTATAGATGTTCTAACGTTGCGTTCAGCAATATTTCCGCTATATAGCGACGATCAAACAAAATTCTAAGTATTCAAGTTAATAACTTAGTAACCCAACACATTAAAACATACACACATTAAGACTTATGCAACAAACCCATTTCTCTCAAATAACCGAATACACAGTCCTCCCTCACCCGACCAAAACATCTTCCAAAGTATTCGCTCGATAACAAGAATCTCTTACAGTCTTAAAATCTATACAGTCGATAAGAATAAGTTTCACTGTGAGATCGTTGTGGCATAGAATACACCTTAGGACTGACTCTTTTTTTTTTAGTAAATGTTCGTGAGTACTAAGATATTGTATGTGGTAACCGTTTGACGGTTTGACGAGATTTCGTCCCGTCAACAAAGTTTGCTAACGGGGAGCAATTCGTTTGTTTAATGGTTAAAGTATTGAAACTTCAAAAGGAAATTGTCCAGATGCTGAGGCAGCATATTCCTCGGGCTTATTATCTAATAAATATAAACACAGAAAGGAATTTATCGCAAACACTGACTTAATTTCAAAGAAAATGAAAATTGCTTCGTTGATGACACTTTGCATCTAAATCTGAAAATAGTGTGAAAGAAACCTATGTTAATATAATCATCAAATATCAGACTCGAACCAGTTACATGCTTACCGCCCTTTCTCCGAATACCGCCACATAACCAGACAGCTGCCGAGCTACTGAAAGTTTATATGTCTCGCCGAGAAACCTTTCAACTAGCTGAGACACTTGCAGCAACTACCAATGACACAATAACGCCATTAGCTGGTGACCTGAGAACTGCCAATGATACCGCTGCCGCAATTGCGACAATTGTTTCATTAGCTGTCGCTTCCGACACTATCTTCATAGTTGTAGTTGTCGACGATACAGATAAATATTTTTAAAAGCCTTGCATGCTGATAGCAAAATACGAGCGTAGCGTGCAAGATCTATGGCGTTACGTTTCGTAACTTGTGTCCAATTCCCCTTAACCCGGGACTGGGGGTCGTATGAACCAATGCGCTTCAAGATCCTCATGATGCTCAGTCACAATCAAAGCGTGACTGGGATACATCATTCTCTAGATGACGACTTTACAATGATTATTATGGATTAAGAATATTGATCAGCGATACTGATTTGATATTTTTAGTGCAACTGCTGACCACTTCTCTCTTGCAGGAAATCAGCCAATATCTTTGTGTACTATGATGTACATGATTTACAACTCAGGTAAGACATATTTATTCAAGAGGAAAATATGAAAAGAGACATTGTCTTGGAGACATTGTCTCATTTGGGTATACTTTCCTTTTATACCGATTAGGAAAATATGATCATAGCTCAATTAGTGTTAGCAGGAGAACGGTGTTGAATTAAATCCAATAATTCCACTGGAAGATAAAGACTTCCATTTAGGTTTATTTATTTCAGTGCATCATTCTATAAGCAAAATATATGTCTGGAAGAGAGAACAAGGCTTCAGTTATTGCGCGATAATCATATTTGAAAGCTGGCATGGGAAGGATCAACAGCCTACTTAGCTACGAGCGAGGTGAGTAGCTATGAAACTTAGGATAGCGTTGATTTATTGTTAGTGGTCATGATGGTGCGGCGATGAACAGCAAGCTGTATAAAACTTAGCAGACATGCTGACGATTTCTGTATGTTTAATATCTAAAGATATAAAGCTTCCGATGATACTTTTCTTCGTATCTCATCCGGAAAGACGCAATTTCCTTCACTGGATGTTTTCGTGTTGGGATACTTACACACACAAGGTAGACGAAGTTTGAGGCCGTCATTCATAACCGGTGAATGAGCACAGCCCTTATTCTATGTCCAAGCTGGTTGTCATGTCAGCAATAGCGAAAACATTGTATCTACATGCCACGCGTTCTGTTGATTGTATGCGGCAATAGCTCTAAATGTAACCAGCTCAAATATACCATGAAAATACTGACTTGCATTCATATTTGGACTTTTGATTTTCCAAAATTGCAATCCCGCGGAGTTGGTTGCTGATGCACAATATCCCACTGATTGAAAAACTGACCTCTCTCAATCAGCGTGTAAGACAATGTTTCAATGTATTATCACTTATAACATTACATTAATTATGCTTAAAGGTGTCCTATTTTAAAAATATTAAACACGCCATGCTAAAACTTATACGTATGAAAACCCGAGCGGTTTTCGTCCCCCGACATTGAAAATAGTGATTTGTCCTGGAAGAAAATTTCGACTAGAGGTCGAGGAGGCACCACCTATGAGAGTCAGCGTGAGTTCTTTTGGCAAGGTACCCACGTATCAAATTTGAGAGGAATCCGTTCAGTTTTTTAGAAGTTATCTCCCGGAAACAAAGTCCGACGCACGGAAGGTCGGATCCCAATACTATAGTCCCACTCAAGCCCTTCGGACTTTGGGGTACAAGTCACAAAATTCAATAATCTTTCTCTATTTCGATTGAAAATCAATCTATTAGATTGAAAATTCCAGTTTATTAGATTGATTTTTAATCCATATTACACTAGTTCTGTGCTTTTTTCAATCTAATAGATAGGAAATGGAACCGAAAAAAATGATATTAATCTGCGAAGATTAGATCTTGTCCATAATTTCAATCTTCTTAGATTAAAATGTCAATATTCCAGTGCGATTGAATTATTTTCAATGTATTAGGTTGAAAAAAAACAGACTAATTCTAATGTAGACTAAAAATTCAATCTAATAGATCCTAATAAGCTGGAATTTTAAATCTAATAGATTGAGTTTCAATCGGTATAGATTGGTCACTAATTCCAATCTAATTAGTTGAGAACTCAAAACATAAGTATGAATTTTGTTGTCAGATTGGTGGAATTTTATCTGTTGAGCAATATTCACTTCATAATTTATTTTCAGGCTCAATTATCTTTAAATGTCGGTTTTGTGAGATATATTGGCTGACTTCCAGTAATCGATAGGCAACCATAGTAACGATACCCCTTAAATACATCTTTTATATTTTTGAATAAAAGATATATTTTATGCAAATTTTATACAAATGGACTAGTATCGGATAATTCTTTGTCATCATTTGCAGTCATCTCATTGCCTGTTCTGTATGTACTCTCCGCTGTTCAACAATATGTCGTATTATTTTTCATCTTAAAATCCAGGACTAGAAATGCGATTTAGCTTACAAAACTTTCTTCATGGAACTAGTTAACTACTCATCTCTGAACATGACATCCTTTGTATATGTTGTAAGGCAGTCTTCTTAGACTTTGTCACGTTGAAACTTTCGCAGAATTTCGAGCAATGAATTGATGCTGCCTGTATGCCAAATCTGGTATAACACTAGTACTGTATCGACTACAATTCCGATTGGTGCTTAACATACAAGCTTCTAGTCCGTCATTCAATATTCAGCCGTCATCCATTAAAGAATTTCCGCGTCCAAAATTCAAAGACCTAATTCATATAATAGCATTATCACCGAATTAAAAGAATAAACCATAGTATACATAAAACTAGGCTAGTTTCATGCAAGAGAGAAGCGGCCAACAGTTTTCAATGATTCCAGCAAGACATGATGATGTTCTAGAAATATCAAATCCGTATCGCTGATCAGTTTTCTTAATCCATATGATTTTCGTTGTAAATGAACATGACCCACGTATTCAAGCTGTTACAGAACTGGACTGTTCTGGACAATGAGATTAACTTTTAGCGTAATTGTTCGTGGAACGATCTTTGGCTGTTCATCTATCTGCAACGAAATTAGAACCGTGTACGTCTTCAGGTGTCCTACCATTAATCTAGGCTAACTTGTAGAAAAATTCCATCGATTTGAAAAAGATGTGTTTTCTGATCAAATGACGATGGCTAACTTTTTTGAATTTGAAAACTGGTAAATGAGTACGTTTGTTCACTACTGCGTGTCCGT